>JAPMAG010003679.1:0-10085 GCA_036584685.1 Rhyacophila sp. Rhy_31_5
CGAAATTCAGCTTTAGATTTTGAAAAAACGACGATCTACTAAGTTTGTATGGAAAAAAAGCATTAAACGTCAATTTTAATGATTGCTCTATAATAACTTTTTGAATTATCAGATCAGAAAAATGAAACACTAATTTCTTGGTCATCATGCACTTCAAGTTTGTGTTGATGTGACTTTGACTAAAAATCATTTAAAAACATTTTTTTGCCTCTCATAAAATTTTTTCTTTGAGGGTTAATCTCTTTTGCCTAAACACCGTCGATATATTATATAAATAAGACATTTTTTTAAATATGATTTGAAAATAAATATGTAAAACTGTGGTATCATTTCAATTAAGGTTTTAAAGTGAAAATAAGACACTATTAATAAAACCCAATTAAAATATATGTGTTAATCGATGTGGATCAGTAAACAATGCATCCACTTACCAATTTGAGAGTTGCAAGTTCAAATCTCATCAATGGGAACAATGTAAAAAACGTTTTCTCGTCAGTATTTGAAGCCAAGTCATTCACCAAACCGATTGAAAGAAAATAGAATAAAAAATCTTTCAAAGTAATCTTCACATTGTGAATATCCATGTTTTCTGTTTGAGAGCGGCTATAGTCAGTAGCCTATATTTTTATAAATACGTTAATTATTATGTAGAAAAGTAAAACTAATATTTTTGTAAAAACGCATAAAAAAATTTCCTATTTCACTCGAACAAAACGAACTTTTCGTCCAGTTGCATTATCAACAATATTGGAAGCCACTGATTTTGTCCCAAAAGAAATAAAAATAGTCTTTCTTGCATATATGCAATGAGAGATCAAGGTAGTAAGGATAAAAATAATAATTTCATACTTAATGGTATGTTTTCTTATAGTTTGGGAGCATTGAAACATGTTAAATTGCTCAAAATAATACATTCAACACCAAAAATATATTAGCTTTATATGAAATTTAAATAAAATAAAATACTCTACATTATTATTTTTAAAAATGTGAATCAATCATGATAATTTTTATCTGCCTCAATGAATACAGCTTACTACGAGTACCTTTATCCTCCAAGTTACGACGTTGAGACATTCTGATCGCGGTGCTTCCCCGATTTATGATTACTAGTAGAATTTCCTTAGCAATATTGGTCCAATAAAAGTAATAAAACCAATCTGGCTAATTTTATCACAACCATTTTGCTGAAAGCAAATGCTCGTACCAAGAAATTGTTTATTCTGTAAGTCACAAAGATATTTCAATTGGCGTGGTATCTACCTCTTTTTGTATCAGTCATAAAAAAGATGGGGTCGTGCCATTTTTATTCTACAGATAATATTTTGAGCAGAGTTATAAAACAGCAATAAACTACAGACTTTGCACGACTGCATTACAATTATCTTTCTTTAATTAACTTAATCTTCTAATTGGCAGAAGTCTTGTAAAATACTTACGTAATTGAAAAACCGTTTAAAATTAAATACTCTTAAGCATAAGAATTTTCTCATTATAATTGTTTTCAATATTGTGCCATGTATCTCATAGGTAACAAACAAAGATGCCCATTTGAAAATAATCATGGTATAATCGTAAATAGCGATAGCACCATTACTTCCATTTGATTGGAAATGAAGCATACGCATGTACAAAGTTAAATGATTACTGTACTCATATTCTACCAGAACTACTATTTTTTCAACCACAATGCGATTTATTCATAAAACAGTTTTAAACACGCATGAAAAAATTGGTGAATTTTTGATAGCCAGGAAATTTTTCACATGTTTTATGAAAATGTTGTCATAAACGGCTTCACTGTTCACTGATTTATTATGTTATAAACAGTTTCAATTATTACAATCACTGATAGTATAGTATAGTTAATACAACATAATGAAATTATAAAAAAATACAGTACAATAAGTGACAAAATTATTGTATATTAATTAAAAATATAGTATTTTCACAGTCCAGGGTGATCCAAGGATGGAATAATTCTTTGGATACTGCACCAGTTTAAAATATGATGTTACGGTAAAAAAAAAGATCAGATGAAACTTCTGAGTCTTCTGTATTTGAGTGTGTATAACGACTTCTGTGGCTTTATCCGACTTACTTTCTGCTTTACTTAGTCAAATTTAGCTTAAAATGTAGAAAGAATCATTTTTGAGCCATATGCCGTTTTCAACTCGCACTTGGTGTGAATAAGGACTCTGCCATTCTGGTTGCTATTCATTTATATGCGCCTAATAGCTTTGTGAAGAATTGCGATTAGTTTTTTGCTGTCCTAAAACGTAGAAATAACATCTTAGTAGTTATGTCAACAGGGACTATGTTCAACAAAATCATCTCTAAGGTCAACATCTTCCAATAAAATGACCAGTAAAAATGACCTTCCACGGGATCATTTCTTTTTGTATTATAGAATATATTAAATATCATGTGGTATACGTTCTAAAATATCAATTTATTTTCTGATTTGTATATTTGTATTATATGTATTATACGTTTAGTCATGTTTTGTTATTATAGTCTTTGGATTCATAATATGCTATTTTATAGTAAGGTAACAAAATTAAAAACTTTTAGCTTACAAGAAAACTAAAAGACAATTAAAATATTTCTATAAGTACAAGAAAATAAGTAACAAATTAAAGTAAACTTAACTGTCATTTTTTTTGGTATTATTCGAACACAATTTGAAAAAAATATTAGTTGAGACCTAAAATAGCATATTCCATTCAGGAAATAGTATAATTGATATGAAGAAGAAGCCTGTTCATTTCCTGAATTCAATTTACAAGTTGTATTACTATCTAAGTATATTAATTATTACCACACATTCAATATAAATACTTCTGACGCATTCAATCAATGTGGTATATCTTATATATTTTATGAAATGTAATAAACCAAACAAAATATTATCCATGAGATGCATCCAATAAACGAAGCAGTACTAAACGCGTAGATTAATTTTACATTGCTGTTCAAATTACTTCGTAAATTGCAGTAATTATATTTGATAAAAATGCGTATTTTATTAGTCTCTGGTGCCCGTAATTAGATTTTGTAGTGGCAACACTGAACGCGTTTATTTCATGGCGAGTGAATGCAAATTTGAAAAAAGAACATGAGATCGGCTGCACTCTGCATAGGTGGCGGTTGATCCTATTTGCGAACCACTTCACGGCGGCAAACGCTTACATAATAGGCAAACTTGTCTGCACATGAGTTTGAAATCAATCAGGAAACGTTTTATATTAAAATCAGTGAAGCATGCCTCCCTTTTAAATACGCGGTATCCGTGAGCAATTTATTTATTCATAATATTAATGGGATAAATCAAAATCGATTACTCTTAGTTAGTCTTATAAATTCTAGAATGAATTGAAAGATTCTGATGTTGGTAACATTTATAAGTTAAGCTATATTCCATCAATCAATACGTCCGGCAGAGTTATATTGTCATTAAAACATATGGAACATAAATTATTACCAACCTCCATTTTCTTAAATAATCAAGTAAGCAACGGACTTGTAAACAATACATTTATCGAAGATTTTTATGTTTAATTGAAAACATAAAGCTTGTCAAAACTCAAAAGTGTAGAATTTATAAGAATCGTAATTGTGTTTCATCAGATTGTAAAACACAAAAACCTAACTATGTGAACTGTGTAGAATAGTTCAAGGGCTTAAAGTCAAACAACGCTATCTACAAAAGTGCAAATTTACATGAGAGCAAAAAAACTTTTTTTTTTATTTTCTTCGTACTCAAGAAAGGAGATGTTTATTTAAAACCTAATGTTCAAATGTTATAACTTTTTGTTGTTTGATAATTTGATTTTTCTTTTGGCAAAAACGATAACAGCTTACACAGTCTTTTTACATTAAACAAAGGCAGTTTTATCTCATTAATGTTTGTTGTACAAACGAATTAAGAAGAAACTATAAAAGATTGAGATATTGTTTGACACATTGTTTGACAATTATGTAGACAAAAACGTAAAATAACATTATGACAAATTTAAAAAAAAAAACGCATTAAATAGATTTCGTTGTTTGATTTTAAGCCCTCGAATTATGGCAATAGAATAATGGTATCACGTACACCCTTCATCCCTCAAGAGCTCAATGATAATACAAGTACATCGCACAGCGATTTTAAATGAAATAAATCATCAGTAAACGTTAATACAATTACTTACATAATGCAATAAAGACATTAATCGAAGTTGACTATTTTTTTAATGGTGGAAAATTGCGTTCATAATTCTTCAATGTACATGTGGTGATAGAATTCTCATGACGTATGAGTTCACCTCCATGAAAATTTTCAAAAACATTTGAAAAAAATTAGGCCATTAATATTATTTATTTTTGAAATTAATATAATAGTATTCAACGAGCAGGTAAAACATATTTTGTCAAAGAGTCTATTAAAATTCTTCGTTTTCTATACTATTGCCAATGTGTATTCTACTAAAATAATTTGCATAGATATAACGTAAAATTTCTCAATAAAGATGTAAATTTGATTTTATCTTATCCAATTAATTGAAACGAAATTGCCATTCGCACATTCTTAATCAACAAAGAAAATAATAGTATTCATTGAGAAAAGGCTTGTTTGATAATGATAAAAAGTTTATTTTTTAATTTAACACGAAACATGCCTGAATTGTGTTCAACTTAACTTAACGTATATTTTTAATCGTTGATTTATGCATTATTACGTACTTAAAATTTCATATATAAATTTGCAATTTTAAAGCTGAAAACTGCAGTTGAAACAGATGCAAGATTACATGTTTTGATAATATTTCTCGTCAGACAACCTTTCCAGATTAATTGCCGTGCAATAATCCGGGGCCAATACTCGCGTCACAAATATGCGTCTACTTGTGTGCTTTGTTTGAATTACTCGGATAAAGTAAAATACTTTCCTGATATTGTAATAAATTACCATAATACATTTAAATTTTTATAATACACTTTTTTTATTTATAACATTAGTTTAAGCCCACCTAAAACAGTCAATGCATTTAATATATGTGTTCCATGATGATTTCTATTGTGGCAAAAAAACTGTTCACATACCTAATTATTTTCAAAGCTATTTTTTCGTTATCGAGTAAAAATGGTGTTGTATCTCATTGATCAATAACAATTAATCTCAGAGTGTATGATTTGAATTCTAATACTTTAGTGTATTGTTTAATAAGACGTTTGATCGAAAAATGCAACTAGTATTGTAAATATACATAATTATTATATTCTTGAAAACCTGTATTTAAGTCGCAGTTATTATTAATCTTCTTGTGGAAAGATAATTTTTTATCCAAAATGTAAATATGTACATAGAAAAATACTTTTTAAAATACCCACAAGATGGTATTAGCATAATTTATTACTATAACAATATTTAACAAAAAAATATATGTATAAAATTTCATATTTTACTCAGATTTTCGTGTATTATATGAGGGATGTATTTCCAAAGTGAACTTATTCCACTTCAACAAATTTGTGGAAAATGCCAAAAAACTGTTTACGGTGTTGATTATTGTTTATTGTCTCCATTGCAAGTCGTATTTTACAACAAATGGATAAAACAAAAAAATATGTGATATGGATACCGTTAACAATTTTTTTGGCAATTTGCCACGAATTTGTTGATGTGGAATAAGTTCACTTTAAAAATACACACCTCATATAATCAGTAATGCTATTTTACATTAAAAAAATCAAAATTTTATTTGTTTCAAATATACAAACAAAATACAACACAATATATAGTTATTTTAATACGCACGAAAATTGAACAATCATAATACTCGCCCATGCAAATTATTCGACACGGTACATGAATATTGTAACATGAGATATAATTTCTTAATGGACCACACAATATTTATTTACCTTCGTTTCAATACTTGGCAAAATTTAATTAATGCAACACTAGCTGTTAGCATAAAAAATAAATTAATCGAACCAAAAATGTTTTAAAATTTCAACGGGAGTTCATTAAATATAAATAGACGTAATGACCATCTCGTAAAACTTTACGACTTTGTGTCACAAGATAAAAAAAAACGTTTTGAACTATGCAATATAATGGAGATGAATGATAAAATAATTCGATTAAAAAAACCTACTTTATCTACTCTCAAAACTTTGCGTTACATAAAAATGTAATAAATCTATCAACTCTACATTTTAATTTATTTAAAAAGATTAAGGCAACTACAATAATTTCATCACAATCACGTCAAAACAAATCAACATTATACAAAAACCTGTCAAGTAAAAAGTGCACGTCATTAAATAAATAAATTTACTTGTATACAAATTTTAACTAGGTAACTGGAAATAAATATGTAAGTATAAAAAGTAAAGAATAGTTAGGCCAGTAAGTACCAACTCACTACACTATAGAATTAACTACTTTAGTGTTGAGCGTGTTTATTTAAATTTACTAGAAGATGGTTTTTTGTAGTATTTGTTCTTGTTATTATTCAAAATTCACACTTGATGCAGTCTGGTCGATTTATGCAGATAAAAAAGACCATATTTTGTGATCAATGAAATATACCATTTCTATGACTCTTGATTTGAAAGTAGCCCGATTGATTTGTGCAGAACGTAAAACAACGCGTCATATTTATGACAAAAAAACGATTTAAATGTGGACTAACTGTTTTCATTATAACTACGCTCAATTGTAACAAGATATAATTGACGAGATTGATAAGTCGCCAAGTTAAAGTTGCTCTACTAAATTACATATATGTTTTAATTGTAAATCGTGTCATTTAGTCTAATTATTAGATTAGATGGCAAAATTCGTGTAAGTTTCATACTCGATTTTTTTTGAAAATCTATATTTTTGCAGTTCTCTTTCAGTTATCCACTAATGTATTGGTTAGCTAAAAGCAGGGTGGTTTTGAAGCACAGCTTAATCGCGTACATCATAATCTGTTGCTATGAACCAGTTGGGTTCATGGCTGACTACATAACCATCCTGTAGGATTTTTTGTCGGTAGATTTCCCCTTCCAGCTATTTAAACTTAAATTGTAGGCATCGTTCATGATGTTATCTGCCTACATTTTCTGAAAAAGATGAGACTAAAATCTATTGAAGTTTTTAAATAGGCTTTTGAGAATTCTATTTTCAAGCTACTCCGCTCACAAGAATCTCTTTGCCTTCGAGAGATTATATATACTTGGGGTAAATTACGTGAACTTTAGTTAATCTATTGTATGAAAAAAATTATAAGATGACAGTATTTTATGTTTATTTGTAGTTGATATCTAACCTCTTTTGCCCGACATAATGTCACAATCTGAGAAACTGTTAATTTTCAATCAAAAAGAGAACCTTAATATTTCTTTTAAAAGTATATTGAATGTTTTTTGTTATAACGCTGTCCCTAATGATCATATTATAGTCATATCTATGCGGTTTTATATTTAAAATCATCCAAAATATTCAAATTTGTCTACCAAACTACGTTTAAATAGCATGAGTTAATACGCTTCTGGCACTTAATCGATTATAATTATATCGACCCTATTTAGGTAAAGAAAGGGCGTAACCCTCAGTTTTTTGAAAAGTGTTTTTATTATATTTGAGAATCACAATGTACACAACTAAACACACGTTTCTGAAAAAAGAACGATCTACAATGTTTGTATGGAAAGGAAATAAGCATTAAATGCCGATTTTAATATTTATTCTTTAACAACTTTCTTTATTATCAGATCATAAAAATGAAACGTCAAATTATCGGTCGTTATTCACTCCACGTTTGTGTTAATGTTACTTTGACTAACAATTATTAAAACACGTTTTTTGCGTCTCCTGTAAAATTTGTTCTGTGAGGGTTACTCCCTTTTACTTAAACATGGTTGATATATTATATTAATGAATAAAACAGTTATTCAAATCATTAGCATGAGTATATAAATATTTTATTTTTAAAAGGCATTTTTCAAAATTTTACAAACAATAGCAATTCTAAACGTTTCATACAATTTGAGTGACGTGATTAAAGCATAAAGAGCGCGAAGAAAAAGAGGATTAATGTGGTCGAATGACCAATGCGGATAAAATCGATTTGCACGACTGCCATCTCGTGTCAAATCATTGGCTTTACTTATTTTAGAAAATGCCTTCACGCAATTATTATTTTACTCCCATAGACTAACCAGCTGTGGTATGTTCAAAATTATGGTAAATTTTGTAATTTCTAAACACCGTGCATGATGGAACGGATATACCATTTCATCCTATTCTGATATGCATAATCATTTCCTTCGTTAAATCGATATTTGCACAAAGTAATTTTGCAATTTTAATTTATACGTGGCTTATTAGAATGCATTATTTTATAAAAATACTTAATTTTTCACATTATTCAATCTGAAATAAAGCATATTATGTATCTTTAAAATGTGAATAATTTCTTTTTACTATATTTTTACGGCTTAATACTTATTGAAATTGTGACAAATTTAAATTTGGGTACAAGTAGACAAACTTACATTATAACGTGAGCGGCATTTTAAATGATTAATATGATTATATTTTGTGTGATTAATCGAACAATATAAAATTGTACTGACTTTTATGCGTTTTATAATACTTTCATGCAGTGGTATGATACCAAAACGTTAATAAGAAACCCCTCAGTTGGTGGTATTCTGGGAAAGAGGGGGAGGAGGATTTTTTATAACTACTATATAATTTAACCAAATAAATAATAAATCAATAAACTTTACAGATTATAATTGAAGGGTGTATTTCCAAAGTAAACTTATTTCACTTCAAAAAATGTGTGGCAAATGCTAAATAACTGTTTACGGTTTCAATATTACATATTGCCAAATCTATCTCTATTGCAAATAAAATTGTACATTACTTTACAAATATATATAACAAAAAAATATGTAATATTGACAGTTTTTGCACACAAAATCCACACACAAAGTCCACAAATTTGTTAAAGATGAATAAGCTGACTTTGGAAATATACGAGTAATAATAGTCAATTATTAGCTCAACCGTTTCTGGTTCGTGTCCTGGCTACAATCCAAATGAATAAACATTTGAAAAATTGTGTAACCAGCCCGGGCTTGAACCCGGGAATCCCGCTTCTAATGGGGACGACACACCACACTCCACAAATACACACCATAATTACATATATTACTAGATAGGCCATGTTCAAACTTTTTACTTGTCAGAAAAAAATACTAAATGCTTTATATATTATCTTTCCTAATGTCTAACTCCGTATGATTCATTTCGGATTAACATGGAATTAAAAAAATATATGTATTTAAATAAATAATAAGCCGTTAAGTAATTATTTCATTAACTGAGAAAAATATTTATTTATGTTTAATTGCGAAGTTCAAATAATAATATTCGTATTATAACAAAGGGTTCACGTGAGACTTTTCAAACCCCCTTTAACATATCAATCTCTTCAAAGTATATATCGACCATTCTTAGGTAAAAGAGAATAACCCTCACAAAACAAATTTTATATTAGGCACAAAAAACTTGATTTAATGATTTTTAGTCAACACAACACGATGACCAATAAATCGATGTTTCATTCTCCGGATCTGATTATTAACCGATTAAGTGCCAAAAGCGAGTTAATTCGCACAACTTAAAACGTAGTTTGCTAGACGGATTTGGCTATTTTGGATGATTATATTAAAAAAGTGCAGAGATATGATTATAATGGTCATAAAAAACAAAGCCATGGTAAAGAAACATTCAATATACTTTTAAAAGAAATATTTGGGATCTGTTATTGCTTAAAAATTTATAGCTTACCAGGTTGTGACATTATATCTGGCACAGAAAAGGTTAAGAAAGTTATTAAAGAAAAATCACTTAAATTGACGTTTAATGCTCTTCTCCTTTTCATACAAACTTAGTAAGACTTTCTTTTCGCAAAATCTAAGGCTGAATTTTAATAATTATTCGTGATTTTTGACTTAATTCATTTTGACAGAACGTGTATTTACTTGTGCACATTGTGATTATCGAATAAAAGCACTTTTCAAAAAACTGAGAT
>JAPMAG010003680.1:0-10082 GCA_036584685.1 Rhyacophila sp. Rhy_31_5
ATTGTAGCCAGGACACGAACCCGAAACGGTTAAGCTAATAATTGATAATTATTACATGTTAAGAAACTGTCAAACAATCTTCACATTCTGAAGATCCATATGCTTCGTTTCGGAGCAGATATAGTTTAAAAAAAAAGACGGAAAAAATTCTACGATTTTCTGTGTTGTAAAATCATAATGAAAAAATTACTACTGGTAAAAAAATCACATTGTGAAGACCCTTTTCTTTATGTTAAAAGCAGAGTAGTTAAAACAAGTTTTTTGTTGCCCTCGTAGGTGATTGGATAGCGCATCTGACTCACAAGCTGAAGGTCTAAGGTTCGAATCTCGTAGCTGGGAAAATTTGTATACGTTTTGTAAATTGTATTTGAAACCAAGACATGGACCAAATCGGTTGAGCTATTAACTGACAATTATTTACTCGTAAAAAACAGGTAAAAATACTGTCGTTCTCGTTAGGCTAGTAAATAGCACGTACGCTTATAAAGTGAGGATTAAAAGCAACGTTCCCTCTAAAGTGTGCGTGTGTGTGACCGCACACTTGTTAAAAATTGTCCGCACACATGTTTATATATTTCGCACACATCTCAAAGAAAGGCGTTGTAACCATATGTTTGTTTTGCGAATATATATTATTTGATATTTTATGAAAGGTTTTCAGGTTTATTTCTTTGAGATATGTGCGGAACATGGAAACACTATATACCTACTCGTACTATGTTAGGTATTTCGAATAAAGGCATCATGGATTATGTCATTTATGATTTCGTGGTACATTATGTTGACTAGTTATTTTATCTATACATAAATATGTATATTTGCGCAATCGCGTTATCCCCCCGCACATATAAGTTGATGGGACGTTGGTTACAAGTTCAAAGGACGTGCTTGTCACATTTTTATTTTTCAAATATTATTTATTGTATTATAGCCCTAGTGATAAATGAACCCGAAACGGTTGAGTTAATAACTGTTACAAGTAAAATAAAATGTCAAAACAATCTTTTCATTGTGGAGATTTGTATGCTTTGTTACGGAGCGGATATAGTAAAAAAGAAAAAAAAGTTAGACTAAATTTTGACTAGTTTTGTATTAAACGATTTTCATTATAAATTGATAATTTAGTTTGTGTTATCAAATCATACAATATACCAATACTTATTTACTAGATATCTTAATAAATTATATTAGAATATTTACAGATTTCAGTAGTTATATAATAAAAGGATACATTTTTATTGTTGTGACAGTGTACAGCTTTCCTACATCTCACATTTTAATGTGATGAAATATCTCGATAATGGAACATACCCAAGAGGTTTCTGAATAACAGACCGGAAGGAAAAAAAAAGGTCGGGAAACCTAAGCTGAACATGTTGAACTGTTGCAAAGCTCATACTGAATTTCTTGTAAGAAAATTTATCGAGGGATAGTGAAGATACCAGTATAGCTTAGCGTGGATGAGAGATTGAGAGAGTTACGGCGAGAAATCTATAGGACGTATTAATTATTTAATAATAACGTGACATATATAGTTTATCTACGGTAAATCATTGGTGAAGGAAGTATTATTTTTAATTAATAACCTAGTTTTATAATCATTCTGTCCAGAGTATGGACACGCGTATGCATCTTTTCAAAATTCGTCTTTAAAGAAGTATACACGTATTAATATATATGCGTCAAGCATCAAACAATAAAATGCCCGTATATATTATTCATGCATCGAATAAACATATACAATAGTAGTGTTGCATACATTCAATAAAATTTAAAATTAAAAGCATAATTAATGAATACACTTTCATCCAATTGTGTAACCGTAATTAAAAAACTCACCATTGACAAGTAAAGTATATCTGCTATGAACCCTCAATTCAAAACCGATATATTGAAATAATAATTATTTTCAATTTAAATATTATATTAAAAATTTTCAAGACTCCTTTCATTACAAAAATAATTAATAACGTAATTGATGTTTGTTTGTTATTGAGACACGTGTTTTTTGTGTTCCAAAAAAATACAGATGTTGTTTAATGGTTGATTGTTTATTACATATCATAATCAATATGTTTTATCTAATGCGGCATATTTACGAGTACACTCATAACATAGAAATGTGACAATCACTTACTGTGTTTAATATACACGAGGTAAATTTATGCCAAGTGTTGCCACCACAACAAAGTATTTCTTTTTCACTCACAGAAAATATATAATTTTAAATTTTCAGTCAGTAAATGTTACTCTGGTAGATGAGTGAAGAGTGCATCCGAGTCATAAGCTGCCAAGGATCTAAGGTTCCAATCCTGTAGCTGGAAAATATTACACACGTTTTTTTAAGTGCATTTGAAACCAGGACTTGGGCCAAATTGGTTGAGCAGTTGAGGGCTATAGTATCAAAACTCTCTTACCAACCTCCATCATTATTTGTTTTTAGTAAACCAAAAAATATATGTTTTCATGCTACAGCTGTGAATAAATAGTTTGATTATATTTGTAGATCACACTCATTTAAAATGAGAATTTGTAAATTTAGAAAAATATTTTATACTTTTATACATTTTAAGCATATGTATGTATGTTGAAGATTATGAGTTTTGATACTAAGGCCTTCAATTATGACTTGTAAAAATCTATCAAAACGGTCTTTACATACTGAAGATTTGTATGCTTTGTTTAAAAGCAGACATGGTTAAAAGAAGAAGCTTTCAGTCAAATCGTAGACGCTAGTAAAAATGTTGTATCTTGCAAAATCTGTATTACAATAAAAATATAATTTTTTGAAAAAAAAATATGCAAATAACACTTCAAACGTTACAAGCAAGCGTACTTAATGTGTAGATAATACCGTGATAAGAAAAACAATTGAAATTTAATGTACATATTTTAGTTTAATATTTGATATTATCGATCAAATATGTTTTAAACTGATTAATATATGTTATTACCAATAACTTTTTTGTATATAAAACAACATTCTTCTTTTAAACTCGGTTATTTAATTAATTATATTTGAAAACGTTATGATAAAACGTATTTTGCTAAAAATATAACACAAGTGATATTGTCGACGAAGCTTTCAAAAGCTTTCGCACGAATGATGATAAATACATGCAATAATGGTTTAATTAGATTATACGAGTATATTATATTAAAATTCTCAATTATGGTTTAGTATAGAGACCAGGTCTAAAAATGACAGCACAGTACAATTAATTTATGGATTTTTCAAGCTATACAGGTCATTATTCAGATTCAAGGTTCAACCTTTCGGTGTATATAAATCTTAGCGATATTATAATATTGAAGATAATGTGGAAATTTACCGTTTATAAATTATCAGAAGACCATTAAGCTGTCGTCGGCGATAAATTAACATTAGGGTGTTGACAGGGGTGGGCTGTCAATATGTTAACTAAGGGCTCGCCTAATCTCAGAGTTACTTATTTGCGGTATTTTGTGGAATACGAGATTTTTCATTATTCTTAAACAATTGGACAAAATGTCTATAATATGCACATCATTTACAGAAAAATGAAAGAATACTGGATCGAAATTGAAGTTGTACTTAGTAAATGATTGTACAATTTGTAAAATTAAAGTAAAGTAATTTATGTAACAATTGATTTTCTCTGTAAGAAATCCTTGATGGAAAGCTATTATAATGAAAAACTATTAGTTTTTCTACCTAATTCCACAAATATATTTATTTAAAAAATAAGGACCAGTTTTGACAACTGAAAAATGTAAGAACAGAAAAAAAATTAAAAAATCATTAAAATTAAAATAAAGTACTATTTTGCATGCATTTTTACGATAAATTTACTATAAATTAGACTCGTTAGACTTGTGGATAGCATATAAGACTAGGAAACAAAGATCACAGATTCAAATCCCGTATTGTCAGCAAAATCTTTTAAATGTTTATTCATTTGTATTCTAGTTAGGACACGCATCCGAAACGGTTGAGTTAATAATTGACAATTATTACTTTAAAAAAATCGTCTAAACAGTTTTCACATTGTAAAAATCCATTTGTTTCGTTTAGGTACGGATATGGTTAAAAAAAGAAAATGAATAAATGAGTGTGAAGATTTAATGACAATCATTGAAAGCATCGTTCACAAAAATGTTGCTATGAACAAATGAAAATATTTAAAAGCCATATTTATCAAATATCACTGTTTTTCAGCATTGTACAACTATACATAAAAGATATCTAAGTATCTTTTGTTACGCACCCGAAATAAATTTACATTATAAGAAACTTCAAAAGGCAACAAACTATTATGTTTCATAATACTTTTAAGATACACATAATTCCAGTTGTGTTCATTTATTGGTTTTATCTAAGAATATTTTTTTTAATGTAACTACCCGCGAGTCCTTCCCAGCCACCTTTAGCCCACCCCTAGAACTGGAATTAAAACAAATACATTACGGTGGTTGTTCAATTAGCGATATAATCTTTGAAGAAAAAGATTATAAAATACTAGAAAAGAAGGCTTCAGTTAATTAAAATGATGCTTTCTATTTAAGGAATAATTTAATTATTAGCGAGTTTGTAGTATGACAGTCAGTTTCACTACTTTGGTTAACTGTTATAATATCGACCGTGTTTAAGTAAAATGGAGTAACCCTCACAGAATAAGTTTTACAGGAGGTACAAAAAACGTATTTTAATGATTTTTAGTCAAAGTCACATTAATATAAATTTGAAGTACATAATGAGCAATAAATTGTTGTTTCATTTTGCTGATCTGATAATTGAGAAAGTTAAAAGAAAAGTCATTAAAATTGACGCTTAATGCTTTTTTTCCTTTATATACAAACTTAGTAAATTGTTCTTTTTTCAAAATCTAAATATGAATTTCTATAATAAATCTGTATTTTTAGCTTAATTCCTTTTAACAAAACGTGTACATATTTAATTGTTTATTCATTTTTATTATCAAATAAAACCACTTTTAAAAAACTGAAAGTTACGCCTTTTTAAAAGAGGATCGATATGAATAAATCTCTCATATAACACTTTTGTGTGATCCACTTAATATAAAATGAGTAGCAAATGGTTATATTATGAAACTATGAAATTCATAAACTTAATTAAAATAACTGCATCATAAATACAACAATGTTTCTAATTGTAATCTTTAATGTACTCTCTGTTAAAAGATAACATATCGACCCTGTTTAGATAAAAGGGCGTAACCTTCAGTTTAAAAAAAATGCTTTTATTTGAGAATTATAATATACACAACTTTATACACATTCTGTCAATAGAAATTAACCCAAAAATGCCGAATTATCATCGAAATTCAGATTTAGAAAAAAAATGATCAACTTAGTTGGTATAGAAAGAAAAAAAACATTAAAAGTAAATTTTAATAAATTTATTTTAACAAGTTTCTTAATTAAGAGATCAAGAAAATGAAACACCAATTTATTGGTTATAGTGCACTTCAAGTTAGTGTTAATATGATAAAAATCATTAAAACACGTTTTTGTGCCTCCTATAAAGTTTGTTCTGTGAGGGTTACTCACTTTTACTTAAACACAGTCGATATATATTTCAATACTTTGCTAAGGTCTTTACGTATTTATACAAGTGAATGTACTAACTCAATTGTGGGGTAAGGATAAGGAGCCTTCTTGAAATAAGAGTACAATTTACGAAAATTTAAGTTATTGATCTATTCGTTGTAGACTGAAAAAATAATTTAATCTGATTTTTACTAGGAATTTTAATATATTTTTTATTTAAAAGTGAAATGGTATCAAGTTCCAATAAATAAATTCCCACAGTAAAATTGAATTAAATTTCCAATATAAGTATGTATTTATATTATATTTTACTGATATAATTCAAAAAACCATGTCACAACTCTTAGCTGGAACAAATTGAACCCACGTGTTGTTTTTATGAATTTATATCGCTGGCCATTCTTTTTGTGTTATACTATCGGGTCGCCTATACGCCAAGTAATGTTTTTTTATTAAATTTACCCTTCCTTTCTATGTAACAATATGTAGACATTCAGCTTGACCCCCTTTTACCTCCCTCCTCTCAAAGGTTACGTAAATTTACATATTAAAACTGGAATGGAATTTACAAGATTTCAAATTTAAAAAATGCCACGTAAATGTTGATGTTCATCCCTCCCTTCCCTTAAAGAGAATCACGTGGTTTATGGACGACTTCTATGACATACATGCATCCCGTATTTCCACCAATTATACCATATAAATGGTATTCAATAGCTTTCCATATCCTAAGCGGCATTCAAACTTGTGACCTGTAGGTCAAACTGTAGTTTCTTCTTAAGTAAATATGACTAACCCGCCATATACTTCTGGTTTAGTATCCCAGTGACACGCGTGGCTTGCGATCGGGTCAACATAACATGCGTTTGTATGCCGTTCGAGTTTAAAACACAATATTTTGTTAATTATCAAGCAATAATATAATATAGCTTTATACAATGTATTTAATATAGTGGAATATTAAAAATATAAATATGTCACGACAAATGGTCAGTGGCGTGGAACTCGGCAGTTTGATGTTTGTGTTTATGACTCACGATATTCGAAAGAGTGTAAACAGAGCCAGGAAACTTTTTTATAAGCTTCAATGATAGATTAAATCGTGGTATTTATCAAATTGTTTATTTCATAAAATATTTATATTGTTGCCGTAGGAAAAGTCTTTAACTCAACATGTGTTTTCTACGTTTGGTGAACTTCAACATAATAAATCTTTGATAAATATTAGTTTCATAAATTTATGAAGCACGTGTTGTATTGAACTTTTTTGTTTGAGAAATACAAAATATGAAGCGCAATAGCCTAACGTTTTTTTTTTATATTTATACTTATTATATAATATTATATGAACAACTTTTACTTTGTAATGAAATATAATTTTAAAAAAATACCGTGAGTATACTACTGCTGAGTTTGTCAGTATACACTTTTGGGTTATATCTCAATTTTGAGTTTATTATGATCCCAGTTTATCAGTATGGTAAATAATGGAATTTAGTAAAAACAAGTTTGATATAAAAGTTTGTTAAAACTTTGATATAATATCACATTTTTAAAGAATGGAGATACGCGTACATCTTAAACTGATGCTTGTAACAATATTTAAAATCATATAATATGTACATCTTGAGCGCGTATTTGTATGCAGATCATCTATGGCCGCATGGAATCCGACTCTTGTTGAATTCATCCGGCCAGTGTGACCCTTACGATACATAATATTTTTTTGCATAATACTATACAAATTACATATTTAAATAATTTATTATTTTATATGGTAGTTACAAATACAGAATTATTGTTAATGATAATGCAATCCACTGCAAGAAAAAAAGTACTCACACACGAAACCGAATTATGGTGGTGATGAATGTGACATGGTATGCATAAATTTTCTTATTGTCTATCTTTAGTTGGGGTTGATGTCAATGAAAAGTAAAAAACTTGTCAAAGTTAAAAAAGAAAAAAATATTTATCATGCATTAAGTTACTAAGTAAAATTTATTTTCAAGTTTAATAGCTAGCCAAAAATAATACAACATGAATATAATGATTGCACACATGATTAAAAGCTAATTTTCTAAGTAGCTTGATAGTTATTGAAAAAAGAATACACGGTTTCAGCGACATGCTGTTGCAAAGCGCGTAAACTACGTTTCTTGCTTCTTATAGAAGATTTTACCGATATGTTTTACATTTTTAATCCCTTTAGACATAATAACCCATTGTGTATCTCGTTGCAAAGTAATTAGTATACATTAATCATTTTTATTAGTTTATGAAAATTCATAGTCTCTCTTGTTAGACTAGTGGATAGTGCACATGTCTACCATGCGTGGGTCATGCGTTCAAGGCCAGTACAGATCGCATTTTTTTTCAAATGTTTATTCATTTGTATTGTAGCCTGGATATGAACCCGAAACGGTTGAGATAATAATTAACAATTTTTACTCGTAAAAAAATGTTTAAAAAGTATTCCAACTATGAAGGTCCCATATGCTCTATCTCAGAGCGTACGGGGGGAAAAAATTAAAATTCAAACGTGGAATTTTACATTAAGTTTTTTTTCCTCATACACTTAGAGCACCTTTAAAAGTTACCTGAATGTATATCAGGAGTTTAATCAGTATAGTAATCGTACTATTTTACAGAATTTAAAAGAAAATCGCTTTCAAATATTCTTAAGTAGAGCATTGTTTGATTAAAAACCACTAAATTTATTTGAACATTTATTATACTATTCATAGCAATTTCATAAAAACGGTCATTCGTTATACAGAAGTTAAGTTTAATAGACTGTACTAATAGCTTAATCGTCCTAAACAATACGTACCGTCTTCCTTATATACTGTTTATTATTATCTCTAATGTATTATTGTTTATAAGTTTCATTCAGCTGCCAACATGTTGTGTCAAATGCTGTCTTTTCAACGCATGCATATTGACGGTGCTGCTTTATTCGAAGATCCGAACGGTATTCGAACAGGGCTTGCTGGAGCATCCTTCAACTCCATGCAAAATGTCTTCGGCTCTCAGCTGTACTTGATTAAAACTAAATGTCACCTATTCAATGCTTGCATACTGGCGGTGTTGTTTCATGGTAGCGAATCATGGCACCTTACAAAGGGTCAAAATAATAATTTACTGAGACTTAAAAAAAGATGCTTGTGATGAATTCTACGGGTACAGTGGTATGACTATTCGCGAAATAAGTCGATAAAGAAACGGTCATGTGGCCTCTCATATCCAAAGTAAAGATAGGGTGTTGACATTGTCTTGGTCAGGTGCTGAGAACGCTTGAATTGCATTTCAACCGCGCATACCTCTTTTTTTGAGCTAATCAGATTTCATCATTCTAGGGGGGCACTAAACACATGCACAGGATGTATTCGGCGGAGTAATGAGACGAAATGAGAGGGATGAGAGATGATATGAGAGGATGCAAGAAATCTGGTCAGCAACACGAGCTCATGAAGGCAACATGGGTTCTTCATATACTCCGGCTAGGGGGTGTGATATGGTTTAAGAAGAACATCATGAAAATAAAAATATTAACATATCGACCGTGTTTCGGTAAGAAGGCGTAATTCTCAGTTTTTTGAAAAGTGCTTTCATTTGAGAATCACAATGTACACAACTATACATACGTTCTGTCAAAAAGAATTAAGACAAAAATGCCGAATTATTATTGAAATTTAGCTTTAGATGTTGAAAAAAGAACAACCTTCTTAGTTTGCATGGAAAAGAAAAAAGCATTAAACGTCATTTCTAATGCTTTTTCTTTAACAACGTTCTTAATTACCGGATCAGAAAAATGAAGCACCAATTTACTGGTCATTATGCACTTTAAGTTTGTGTTAATGTGACTTTGACTAAAAATCATTACAACACGTTTTTTGTGTTTATTATAGAATTTGTTTTGTGAGGGTTACTCCCTTTTACCTACACATGATCGATATTATATTTATTAAAAAAAAATGAATACAAAACTAGGTGTTAAAATAAGCACATTTACGATTACCTTCACCATCACCATCGTCATTATTATAGAACGTAAATCAAAAGAAAGTGTCTTTTCTTCAAATTGATCTTGATTACTCGATTTACATATGTTTACGCTACTCATCAATGTAATTGTATAGCATATATTTTTTTTATTTAATTCTTTTAATCATATCTGCTTCAAAACAAAGCATATGAATAAAAAAAATGAAAATTGCTTTTGACATCTTTTTACTATTAATTAAATTATTGTTAGTTATTATCTCAACCAATTTGGTTTGTATCCTGGTTTCAAATGCACATAAAATAACCTCTATATATTTTCTAGTAAAAAAACTTGAAACCTAGAAAGCCCGGTTCGTGAGTTGGGTGCGATATCTACTCACCTAGAAGGGCGATTAGCGACTAATATTTTTAATTAAAGTAAATATTTTCATTTACATAATTAAGATCAGCACTGTCAGTATGCACATGTTGAGTCATGGCACCTTACAAAGTCTCAAAACAACCGTTTACTGAGCTTCAAAAAC
>JAPMAG010003682.1:0-10081 GCA_036584685.1 Rhyacophila sp. Rhy_31_5
TTGATTTATAGTACAAATATATAATAATTATTTTAAAATATGATTGAAGGAATTTCATAAAATATTGATAATTATTTAAGCCATGCTTTAAAAACGTGTAGCAATTCTTTTAATACAATTGTGAATGAGTAAACTACATTACTTGTATGAGAGTCAATCATTGAACAATCGTATAAAGTTTTGTCTCACAAATGCTGCAAGCTCAATGAATAGACTAAAAATATCTGAAAGCTATTAGTGGTCCAAGAATAATGACGGATGTGACAAATATGAATACTTATAGTTATTTATTTACAATTTGGTGGAACCCATTTACTTAATGACTTTGAAAAGAACACTCAATACTTACATATTCTGTAGTGATCATAATATTAAGTTCTTTTGTTATATTTCCTCTTAGAATAATTTCTTAAAAGAAGTTTTTGTCTCACCTGAAACAATGAAAAAAAAAAACATTTTTGAAATAACTCAATATTTTTCATTTATTAAATCATCTTTTTTTCTTTAAATAAAATAAGACAGGTTACGAAATGAGTAGAATAAGATAATTTTTGACAAATAAAAAAAATCGCTTAGACCAATGGTCGTCAAATCATTGCTAACAAACGGCCACTTAACCCACCACCATCAGCCACGTTTTTATACCCTTTCTAACCTATACCATGGAGTAATGAACTCGAAGCTATCCGTAAAAAAGTGCCGAGAGTGTCCCAAGAAGAACTTTCGAAGACTTTGGTGTAAGTGTATTACAGTGCGCAGAAGATTCCTATTATCCCCATTTAATAAGTTACATACTGTGTAGAGTTGATAGGAATAGAACCTCCCGATAACCGTATTATGCCGCATTTTTTTTTAAAAGCTATAAAGTTATGCCTTGTGAAAACCAAGTCGCACACTACCAGTTGCGATCTATTCAATACTTGCGGCCGTACGCGACATGATTGCTCGCTTCCACGATGACATTCTATAAAAACAATATGAAACGCCTAATTACAAAAAGCGATATATACGCACATTTCAATATTTTCGACAAACAATGTTTTTATGTTTCAAAGTCAAATTTTGTTTTATGTTAAGATTATTTATTTTCATCGTATTCTATCTTTAGATTATAAAAAAATAATGGTGTTTATTAGCTGATAAACATTAAAATGAAATAAATATTTGAATGAGCGCAGGATCAAGTCGATTTGAAATATTCCAATGCATGAACATTTCGTTTTTTATTTTTTTCATACGTTTATAATGGGTTTTGGAACATAAACTTTTCACACGTAATGTAAAATTGTGCGTTGAACGCGGGTGTATTTTTATTCTTGATTTCGACAAAATGCGCGTATGTCGTTTTTTTTAACTAGACGCTTCAGTTATACAAACCCATGTGTAACACGTCAGATACTTTATATTTCAAATTAGCTCCTAAGTCTATAATATATTGAAGCCTAAAAAGTAAAACTTAACGTAACTACTGCTGTGCCTACTCGTCCACCGACAAGTTATAAAAACAAAGTAATTTTATATGAAAATTATTAGCGGTCATGGCCGCATCTTGAAACCGAGTATGTGTTTGATATTAAACATAATAAAATCGCTTTCGAAACTCAAAAATTAGTATTAAATAACTGAGTCGAATCAGTGTTTCCCGCGCAATGCAGGTTCGTAGTGTCAGATTTCCTCACACGATCTTGATTGATTGACGAAGTTTTCGAATGCACCAGTGCACTTGCACCTGTCATATTGATTATCTTAATACGCTTTCTTCATGAATGAAAAACATAATGCAACCTACAATACTTTTAAATTGGATTGTTTGGAAAGGTAGTAGATGGTGTGAGACCGTATCGAATTGAAACAGATTGTATTTTAATACAAAGTATGTATGCGGTAATAATAATGTAATAAAGATAAATCAAAACGAACGTCTTCTTTTGTTGCGGCAGCAACTTTTAGTGTATCAATTTTGTGTTTTGTAATAATTAATAGTTCTTTGAAATCAAATTTGATATTACAATAGAACAAGCAGCATATAGAGTTAATTAAATTTGTGTACTGTTGAGTGCAGGACAGATGTTCCAAAACTTTTTCGAGCTATCACCCTTTGTAAAGATTAAAACAATAATCATCAGCCTCCTAAAACACTATATTCTTTATGTGGGCGAACCGAAAAATACAGTGACAAATATGCGTTTTTTTTTATATTTCTAGCTACGAATTACAGAACAATAATAAAAGACGCTGAAGTAGAAAATTAGTTAATCAGCAAAATTTGCAACGGTTCGGTTACAACTTGCATTTTGGAAAATAAAATATCTAAATACCATGACTTCTTATAATATGTATTATATACCATAAATCGTCGGTATACTGACAAAAGGCGTCAAGTCAATATAATTTTTTAAAGTTTGAGTGTATGTTATTCTTTTAACCGTATCCGCTCTGAAACAAAGCATATGAATATATATCCACAATGTGACGATTGTTTTTGACAGGTTTTTACTAGCAATAGTTGTCAATTGTTAGCTCAACCGTTTCGGTTTCCTGTCCTGGCTACAATACAAATGAATAAACATTTGAAAAATGTTACAACCACCACGGGCCTCAAACCCGTGACCCTCGGCTCGTGAGGTGGACATTTATGTTCTGTCCATTAATGTCCTACGAAGGTGACTTGTCTATACCTTACAAACATTTAACGATAATATGTTAAGGCCAACTACGACTGTACGTCATGTTTACATTTTTGCCAAAACTAGAAACCCTTAATCTGATCAGCCAAATAATTCCAAGTCGGTTTAATGTATTTTGCGAGTAATAAAATATTCAACATCGATTTAATAGGTATTGACATTTCAATATTACACAAAAAGTATAAGGAATATGGCTAAGCTTGTTTTACCAGATGATCGAGCGTGTGACAATCTACCAGACTGCATTCTTATGTCAAAACAGTCATTTTTCGACTTGATTGCCAGTATACCGACGATGTGTATAATATATATATATATATATACAAACATTTTTTATTGTTTATCTTATTTTTAATGACTTTTATCACTCCCAATTTTAATTCAACTTATTCTACTTACACCTGTGGTTACCATCGCCCCCTGAATCTTTACAATGCCCATTTAGGGAAGTACTGATCAAGGGAGAAGTCCATTGAATCAAAACCAGCAGTGAAATTAAATATATAGTATATCTGATAATAAAACTATAAATTTACGACCACAACCGATTTCGTATTAAAAAAATTATATTTTCAACCAATTTAGTTGAATTCGTATTCAATTAAATTAATTTCACACATTAGTTACGCTCTCTAGGTCTAGCTTGACATTGCGATATATATCAAATGCGAGTTTTAGCATTTTAACGGTCCAGTACAGGGTTCACCAAAGTCTTTAAAAAACGGGGACGATCAAAATTTTCAAAAGTATGAGAGCCGAATAAAATAGAAAAATACTGGAGTGCTTCTTACTAGAACACACTGTACATAAAATGTGAACAAATAGATTTTATACCGAAATTTATATTGGAATATATACCCATACTTTGAAAATATACATAATCTATACATACTCGTACATTGTAACTACAAAGCCTTATTAAAAACTAGGAAAATTGTAATAAAAAACTATTTGTGAAAATGTCACTTATTTTTTGTAATTGAAAATTTTAAATTGTGATTTTAACATTTTTAATTTTTTTTTCAGTATATTCCTTAACCTTCCTTATCTATGTCAGACATAATGTCAAAGCCCGAAAAGCTGTAAATTTTTAAACAAAAATAAAACCGAAAAAAATATTTTAAATGTATATTGAATGTTTCTTTGTCATGAGTTTGTATAGCAAACTACGATGCGAGTTAACTCGCTTCTGACATTTAATCGGCTAAATTACAACTAAGAAACATTTAGTAGCTTCAAAAAATCAAGGACAGGAAGCGAATTTTTGGACGGTAACCCTTCCGTTGCAAGTAGTTTGATGACCGCTAGTCTAGTGGCTAATTAAATTAACAATTTAAATGTGTTATTAACAAACAACGGGGTCTAATGTGCTTTTTTTACGTTAATCATCTATAAAAGACCTTGAAAAAAAAATATATTTAACTATGAAATGTAGACGAAAAATTATACATAAAGAACTTCTAATACTCCGAGTGGCAATAATAATACGCATCGATTTTATTTACACTGAAAATTATAACCGATTAAATTCCAGAAGCGAGTTACCTCGCAGAACGTAAAACATAGTTTGCTAGGCAAATTTGAATATTTGGCATGATTTTTAATATGAAAATACATGGTTATGAGTCATCACAAAGAAACATTCAACTTATTTTTAAAAAGATTATTATAAGGTTATATTTTGGTTAAAAATTCACATTTGCCTGGTTGTGATATTATGTCTGGTGCAGAAAAAGTAAACAAGTAGTTTTGTTTTATTTTAGTTTATAAACTGAATAAATGTAACGTTCAAAGTGATTAAGTATTTATTGCATCATTTCATTATGCCTCTCACTAGTGATTGATTTTATGTGTTTTAACCATTAAATATAGCGAAGCGCATAAGACTGATTAAGTTATGAAAGTATGACAAGTTTAATGACTTTACTTTGTGAAATAGTTGTACTGTTTTATAATGACGAACTTTTATTTCGCTAATATCACTTACTGTATTAAAAAGCAATATAACCGTATATTTAACGCGGTAGTGAAATACGCGTGCTTCATGAGAAATATTTAATTAATACTTCTGTATATAGCAAATATAAATTTTATTGCCTTTAAAATTTATTATGGCATTATTTTGATGCTTAAATCGTGACCGATTGGAATGATAATGCGAAAGTTGGAATTTTACTACTATCATCAAGATAAATAACCTGATATGGTAATGTTTGAACAAACACATAAATATCATTAGACGGAGGTCACTAGAATGGGCACGTACAAAAATTATATTCAATTCATACTTGTATGAAGAAAATCTATTTTGACAATTTAAACAAAAAGATTACTATCAAACAGCTTTTTCCATTAATAATATTCATATTCTCGTCCATAAACCACATAACGTTTTTTCTTACGTTTTTGCCCTTCCCCCTTCCATGTAACACCATATAGATTTCAGCTCATCATTATAATATCGACCGTGTTTAGGTAAAAGGGAGTAACCCCCACAGAACAAATTTTACAGAAGGCACAAAAAACGTGTTTTATTGATTTTTAGTCAGTCACATTAACACAAACTTGAGGTGCATGATGCAATAAATTGGTGCTTCATTTTCCTAATCTCATAATGAAGAAAGTTATCAAAAAAAAAAACATTAAAATTGACGTTTAATGTTTTTTTCCTTTCCATACAAACTTAGTAGATAGCTCTCTTTTCAAAATCTAAAGCTGAATTTCGATAATAATTCGGTATTTTTCGCTTAATATCTTTTTACAGAACATGTATTTAGTTGTGTACATTGTGATTTTCAAATAAAAGTACTTTTCAAAAAACTGGGGATTACCCCCTTGTACCTAAATAGGGTCAATATAATATATATTACAAAAAAGTACCCATATAATAAGTAAAGTACATGTTTAAACATGAAAAGAGGAAATAAAACAGTTACAGTAGTTACACTTACAGTAGCTAATAAGATCAGTGAGATTCACACATGGCTATAAGATCAACAGCACTAGTTTCATCTGCAGTGACATTATCGTCATCACAATCATATTGTTACCCAATATATTGGTGACTCGAAAATCAGGCAATCCCCTTATTTGTGTGTCGCATTTTTAAATGACAATCCCGCCTTACAGTCGAGCTAATACGGTACGCATAATTTTCCTTACTATGGCCAAATAAACCTGATAGTTTTTACATTAAATCAAAATGAGTAATAAGCATAACTTCAATCTAAGAACTATGTATAAATATGTCTACGCCTAAAGGAAGGTTATGCTATACATTGCAATCAAAAGCACCGTAACATAAGGACTTTTGATCGATGAACATTGTATGGAATTAAAGGTAACAAGAGAACACAGTTACTTAGAAATAAAATCCGAGGTAACTATCGGTAAGCTTGCGAAGTATGGATGATGTGTTATGAGTTTATGACCGAACTAAGTATTACGTTCACGATTCGTAACGCTGAATGCTGTGTTGCATTTATCATACATAATCGTAAGTAGAAAATTGTTCGTTGATTACTTGGACGGTTTGGCCATGCTACTAGGTTCACATTCAAGAATAAACGAACAGGAAAAATATCCAGCAACAGTAAATATATGTTTTTTAAAACGTACTCTGTGAATTTAACAGAATGTTTTACGATGAAACTCAGTCAAATGGTTTATTTGACCTATTTTTACAGACCAACTTAAGTTTTCATAACATCACTTAGCACTGTTAACAAAACAAATAATTGAAAACTGCAATGATAACATTAAATTGTTCATCAAACATATCCAATCTTTATTTCACAGTACAAAAAGTATATTTGGTATTTTTTACAGTCAAAGTGGAAAGGATAATCCTATACGACACATTAAGTTTTGTACCAAAATATACAACCGTCAAACTCCAAATAAATCGCCCAGTGTTCTAAAAATCAAATATGTAAAAAAAATCATCAGTAAAATTGAATATAACAAAAATATATCAATACGAAGCACTGATCGAAATAAGCCGATATTTTTAGAAGTGAAATGGGCGCTTAGCAATTGTTTGTCAAGGGCGTGTTGTGATAGAATGCCGCGATGCATGTGGTTTGTCACAGGAGGTTAAACGTTTAGAAAAATAAGGCGGCTTACTATAGATAATATGTCGGCTGAGCTACCGTTGGCGACGTCATAAAAAATCTAAAGTACTTTTTTGCAACAAAAAAAGCTTGCTGAAAAACCTCGCCTATAATTTAAAAATATTGGTAAAGCATAGTTATTATGTTATCTAACAGTTATTAGACCGTGGGGACCGACAGGATTCGTTTGATATGACTATTAAGCTGTTCACAATATGTATAACCTAAACATAAACACATATAAACTGTAGAAATTAGTGAGAATCTACAGCGCTGTGTACTTCCTATGCATTATATGTATACGTGCAAACGATAAGTTTGAAGTTTAGGGCCATAAAATTAATAGCAGCAATTTGTTATAGGTTAAGTGGAAAGCCATTGCAGCGTAGAACAGTTTCAAATAATGGAGGTAAGTAAGCTATGATAGAGAACAACATTGCAGCATACCTCCCAACAACAAAGAGACATAGTTCGTCCGTAAATACAAAATAATTTCATAACATGACTCTTCAGGCATGTTGAGATTGGCGAAATTCTATGGCAGTCACACATACAATATACTCGTACATATCTTCATCATACTTATATTTCCAGGAAAATGATTTTTATGATGATACGTTATTATCGAATTTCGATGTAATAATTCGTAGATGGTCGATGAAATCATAATTAAAGCTCTTTGCCTCATATAACGTAACCCATGTATTAATTTCGTTTAGCATTTTCTTCTTTCTTCTTCGTATCTATCGTTGAGATCGTTCTTAAATATGTATTCTTTTAATGTACGGTCATATTAGTTCATTTTTACATGATCAGAACATTTATATACGAGTATATGCTGGTTATATTTATTTAAAACAAATTCCAAAATTTTATAAATATAACACCCCGTTTTAACGAATTTCAGTATTGCGTAGTAGAAAATATATTCAACGCGTGTTCATATTTACAATAGTTTTAAATACCTGTGTAAAATGGGAAGACAATCTTCGCTATAGTATACTTTAACCTGTGTATTCGACCTTCGTTATAACAGTACTAAACATAGCCACTTTTCCGCAAAAGAAATCAAAGTTAGGATCGATATAGCACAGATTTTTTTCTTCTGTACCCATTCAAGTGATGGTTTCAAACTATAGATGAGGATAAATCTCGCATTTTCCAACATTTTTTCGGTACTTCTTTATGAAATGGAGACATACTTATAGATAGATAGAGATATACGAAGTGCGTGTTACAGTAGTACTGAAAATAGCGTGAGTTAACAGGCCTGGAGTGTTTCAATGTATACCACAGATTCCCAAACTGGTCTACATGGACCTCCAGGAGTCGATTTCGACTCATTGGGGGTCCATGTCAGCGAGAAAAAATTTGGGTATCCACGAGATTCAAATGGACGTATACGTGAGTGGACCTTTGTTTGAATCTCATGAATCTCCAAAATTCGATATTCGGCAGGCAAAATTTTGATTCCTTACAATTCTTGTCGTATTTAGATATTTAGAGAGTAGTCACAAGATTCATGTTATAATTTTACAATAAATTTATTAAAAAATACCGTGTATTATTACGGTTTACTGCTACTTCGGGTTACTACAAATGCTGTTAGAATTCAATATTTTTTCTGAAAAATTTTAAAATGTTATGTTAAAACGGCAATATTCAAAGAAATATATTCTCGATACAAGTCTCTTTAACAATATTCAATTCGATTACTTAACGCTTGATGTCAATGATAAACGATAAAAAAAGAGATGTCTACAAACGACAACGGTGAATAAGCAATATCTTGATAAATCAGTTAAAGAATATCATAAATAATTAATTCCCAAAAAACAGGAAATCAAGAAAATTAACAAAATAAAATTATTTAATTTGGGATAGTCAATGCGTGGAGAAATATCGGAATTCAATCTGCATCCAAAAAATAGTCTAAAATAGCCGGAATGCAACGATGCGCTTCAGACGCCGTTGGCGGTTACATTCTCCCAAAATAGAGTCTATATTCAGGCGGAACGTCTTCTATATGCGGATATACTCGTACATACTCGTATAATATAAGAAAAACACCAAACCAAACTTATCAAGCAAAGTAACTTCAAGTTTACAGATTGGTGCCTTTTTCGGTTGAATGTAGAAACAATGTGTACATGACATGTAAAGAAACTACGAATATATTATGTTTTAATTTACGAAAATATGAATTTATCGTACGATTTTTTATTTATTAATTGTTTATTTCTTCGTCATAATCAACAAAAAATATCATTACGTTTGCAATATTATACTACACGGCGGTCGATAGTGAGCTATATTTTCCTGCAGCAGGCCAAAACTTAAAATTCAATAGTTTGGGCGAGCTGCAACACTCATCATTAAAATATTAAAGACAATAAAAATATATGCAAAACATGGTCTAATAACGCATCTCAAAACAAATATGTTATTATGTTAAAAAAAATTGATGAAAAAATATGATTTTTGAAATTAATATTTAGAAAAGTGTACGCGAGCAGCCATTGGATACGGCGAGGGCAGTGAGCGAGATTTGTCAATGTTGCAATACAGTATAAATGAGATGTTTAGGAGACTAAATATATTTTTTATAAATACTTTTAGTAGCTTTATTATGAAAGAAGTTGTTGCAATAATGTTATTCTTGGACAATCCTTGGTGAAAAGTTATTTATATAGAAATAATAACATATACTTATGCCCGCAAAATATTTTCAAAAAATAAACTTTTCTGCTGTCTGTTAACAAACGAAAGCAGACATGATCATTTAAAAATATATTTTGAGGCGATAAGAATAACACTTATGCTATTAAATATTTCAATAAAAGGTCTTTGTTAGTTACAATATTTTGTATTACATAATGTCAGGTTCTCACGTCTGAGTTTGTCAGGATCCCAGTACTGAGTTTGTCTGGATGCTGAGTAATGGAATTTAGTAAAAAACAAGTTTGACTACATAATTGGCTAGAACTTAAGTATATTGGCAGGGTTTTAAACAACGGAGATAATACTTGAAACGCAAATACGTCCATCTTGACTGCGTATTTGTATGCAAATGGTTTTATGTCCCACTCGGAATCCGACTTTCGCCGAATCCACCCGTAGTGTGAACGTTATACAACATAAAATTTAATAAACTTGAATACAATTTTTAAACATTCTACTTTTAATAATAGAGAATCGTACAATATTATCAAATGTATATAGACAATATGAGGCTATTATTTGCAAACACGGCTTAATCCAATATAGTTGAAAAATTAACCT
>JAPMAG010003683.1:0-10081 GCA_036584685.1 Rhyacophila sp. Rhy_31_5
AGCCATGGGAGTCGAACCCTAGACCCTCGGCTCGTGAGTCGGATGCACTATCCACCCGCCTACGAGGGCGACGAGGCTCAAACTTTAATAATCAATTTTATTACAACAGTATTTTTTGACTAAATGCTTTTTGCCAGTGTGCGACGATACGCATAATATAAATATATAATAATAAGACATTTCTGCTATTGACAGATTTTTTTGTTCTTTGATTCTGCATTCATAGAATAAAAAGTTTGTTTTTTTTCAGGAAACCTATCTTTTCTCTGACTCCCTAAATTAAGTGAGCTTTAAATTTTCATTTATTGTATATGACTATATTTTTCAAATAGAATCCAACAGATAACACTAATGAGCTGAATAAATTATTCATGCTTCAATTTCGCTACTAATTCGATATTAATGATTCAAGGAACTGTTTTCGTTGTTCAGTAAATATTATAACAACAACGCTTGTTTTCATTAAAAATTAATGTCAATTGATTGAAAAATTATATTAATATTTCATTCGGCCTATCGAACGACTATAATTGTATTCATTGTCTTGTTTTACGAGTGGATGATATTTTAACTTAAAGAAGGTCGTAGAACTTTGTTGAACATGATAAAGGTGTCCCAAAGAGCGGAGAATTGAAATTCTAAATTAAACACACAAATTTTTATTAAATCATAAAGAATACATGTGGGAATTGTGTATGAAACAACATATCCGATAAATACCCTCTTCGGCTAAACTGGCACATTTGCGTTGTTTTAACCAAATTTTTAATCACGGTTTGGCATAACTATGATTGAATTTCAATTATACCTTGTACTCCAATGGTTGCTCTGAGTACTCATTAGGTGCTATTAGTGCATAATTCAAGCAGGTATTTAGCGTAGCCTGTATGCTAGTATGGATATGTAACAAAATAATTTAACGCGTATTGATAATAAACAATTTACAAACCAGATAATCGAAACGATTGGATTGTAGAAACATCACCCACCAGAATCATCCATATACGAGTACTTGTACCACGCGAAGATGAATAAATACAATGTTATATATTTATTCGTTATTAAAAAAGACCTATTTTAGCAAGTAATATTTGTTTACCTAACTATTAAATGAGAACAACATGAATATTCTTCACAATCTAGTGCACTTACAACAAAGTCTCGGGAAGTTCTTTCTGGACTCTCTGCACATTTTTGCAAAGCGTTTCACATTTGTTACGTCACGGTATACTCTCAAAAAAGGTTTAAAAATGTGGCCGATAGTGGTGGGTTAAGCAAGGTTTATCTAACTCGATTTACACATTATACTAGATTTTTTCCTAATGCAAAATGCATTCGGAAATATTACTAATTTATTTAATGAACTTTCGGCTTTAACGCACTTCTTCTCTGTTTAATTAGGCCAGGCGTGCACTTGCGATTTACGAGTATAATTGCGCGATTATTTTGTCGCTGAAATGGAACGTATTATTTTTCATTGGAACGCACGCATATGCGACTGGCTTTTTGTATGGCATAGATATTTCGGCGACTAAAAAGTCGCGCGATTATAAATCGCAAGTGCGGCGCTCCTGGCTTTAATTTAGTAAATTGACATTTTACCGTAATATGCAGACGTTTAAAGTTAACGAAACGAAAGCAAAAACATTATTTTAGATATGTAACACGTGTATATTAGAAGTTAATTACTAGGATAAACATTCAACTTATAATAGGTTTGTGTACATACTATTGAAACTTTATATAAATTTTACCATATGAAAGCTCCCGCGGTGAGAGAATATTTTAGGCATGTCTCTCTTTTAAAAAGCTTTCTCTTTCGATATTTACATTGTTGAGCTTACTTTGATTGTTCGTCCGTGATAATAATATGTTAGCGGAAAGATTCATAAACGAAATATGATATTACGTAACACAGCACGCCTATTTGCTCATGGATAAAATTAATAAACGTTAGCAACTGATATTTAGATTGGCGTTAACGAATATTGTAGGATAAATCTATTTTGGATGGATAAATGAAGGAATTATGTTATCACTCATGAAAATATGCCTGAAATTTATTTTTGCAATGTACATACATCTGGTTTTTCTTTTGTATTATTTTTTTCTTAAACTATGTCCGCTCCGAAACGATCAAATGGATCTGCACAATGTGAAGATTGTTTTGACAGTTTTTTTACAAGTAGTAATTTTCAATTATTAGCTAAACCATTTCGGGTTCGTGTCCTGGCTACAATACAAATTAACAAACATTTTAAAAACATGCAATCCCGTGAGTCGGATGCGCTATCTCTAATATAAAATAATCTTCATATTGTGAAGATCCATACTCTTTGTTTAGGAGCGGACATGGTTAAAAGATAAAGTCGCACGTGCTGTTGCTTAGTGCACTGCTGTACACCCGTAACACATTTGTACTTTCTTTTAACCATATTTGCCCGGAAATGAAGCGTTTGGATCTCCACAACGTGAAGATTGTTTTGACAGTTTTTTTACGAGTACTATTTGTCAATTATTAGCTCAACCGTTTCGGCTGCGTGTCCTGGCTATAATACAAATTAATAAACATTTGAAAAAAAAATGCAACCAGCCCGAGCCTTCAACCCGAAATCCCCGCTTGATAGGCATACGCGCTACCAATTAGCCTAACCCGAAGTAATGGAATTTCCAGTATAACGAATCTGTAATTTGTCCCCGAGAAACTTCCATACCAAATATACCGAACCGAAATTCAGTATAACGAACACCGATCTCAGTATAACGATGTTTTCCAAAATTATGGAATGATATTTGTATTTTGATATAAAATGATGGATATAAAATTTTGGCGAACTCAGTTTGCTCTTTACATTCAGCCACACAGCACGTGTTTTTAAACAATTGCGTAACATATGGCTCACAAGTGACAGTCTTTAGATTTTTTTATTTTTGGTGTCTGCTACGACGGTTACGTTGAAGTAGACAAAAACGTAATGGTTGTAGGAGAGTTGACGGATAAGCAGATCATTGAAAATTATCAGCCGAGTGTTGAAGAGGAATCTTCAGCGAATAAAGAAGAAGATGGACATGAAGTTGAGGTTGTTCTGACGTTTTGATGATCCAGAATGTACAACATGATAATAAAACAACATCTCTGCTTAAAAACCTAAAATCTTCGTTGCATCCGTTATAACGAATTTTTTCTTTGGTCCCGTGAACTTCGTTATACTGAGATTTGATCTGTAGTAGCTTCGAAGACAAAAACATTTTTCTTTATATGGCCCCCATTAGATTCTTATAACTTCTCAAAACTGCTTAATCGGTTCTTCCACACCTGTATAATACTCGTTTTGGATGATTCCTTTTTACACGACGATCTAACGGAACATATCCACTGTGTAAAACTAAGGACATACGAGTATGTGTATTATTTATAACAAGTATCAGAATAACATACGTAAATAAAAAAAATGAAGCGTCTAGTTACAAAAAGCGATAAAACCACATTTCAATATTTTCGGTAGTGTTTTTTATATTTCAAGATCAAATATTGATTTATGTTAAGATTCTTTATTCTCGTCGTATTTATTATTTTTAGATTGATTTGATGTATTATCTGATAAACTACGCGTTTATATAAAGATTCCGCGCGCATTTAAATATTTATTTCATTTTAAAGTTTATCAGCCAATAAATGCAATTATTTTGTTCTAATTCAAATATAGAATATGATAAAAATAATTAATCTTAACATAAAACAAAATTTTACAAAGAAACATAAAAACAACGTCTGCCGAAAATATTGAAATGTGCTTTTATTGGTTTTTATAACTAGCCGCATCTCTTCATAGATAATCTACGAGAATATTAAAAGGTAAAATAACATTTTATAACGTTATTGATATGAAAAACTTACGTCTCGGGGCCTTCCTGACGCTCAAATCGAATTTATTATTAAAACTGTCAACGCTGACAATTAATATCAGTGTCAGAAGAAGCACAGCGAACCCACAATTTTGTAATTTGGAAGTCATTTCACTTGTTCGGCGTTCCGTGATGAACTGATTACATGTCAGAGCTTCTTTCGTTCTAATAAGAATCTTAAGTAAACAGATTCGGGGAAATTACAAGAGAAACAGTAAATTAACAGAAACCCGTCTTGTTTCATAATTGGCTAACACTTCGGGGCGATTACGATGGTCATTGACGCGCATTGGAGTATTATCGATTGAAATAAAAATGCAACAACCACTTTCATTAGGAAAACATTCGCGCTATGTACTGACAGTGAGATTTTTTTCTTATACAATGGTCGATTTATAATTGTCATTTAAAGTGGTCGGCAACCTATTTTTTACTCACGGCACACGAATATACATCTCAGACCTCTGCAGTACTTCTTTTCAACCATGCCACTACCTCAGACAATATATAATCGTGTTCAATATAGTCGGTTTACTGGCAGTATGGTTTAAGTAAAAAAATACTGTTTTCAGAACATTTATTTTTAAAGTTTGAATCTCTTACATACATTTAACGATAATATCAATCCATTCACGGCAGAAGATCGTAAGCGGCAATTGAATGATTTCCGTTTTTTATCGAATCCGTTCAAAATAGATACCTGCACGGTCCGCACGGTATCAAACTTTCATCAACCCATATCTACACTATTACAAAATAATATACACACGTCTTTAATGTTAATTTTATTTATTGAAATAACCTTAAAACCTTAGATAAAATCATTCTTTAGTAAAATGCAATTTTCACACTTTTTAGGGGAAAAAAGTTTGAGATGTTTTATTTAAAAAATTAATTAGAACGGTGTCGCCGACCGTCTCGCACACGCGCATGCTCGTGCCTGCGTCAACACGTGAGAGCAAATGTGGAGTCCGGTACTACACCATATGATTCAAATGCTACCACTCGCATGCGACTCATATTGACGAACGGGAGTGTGGTCATGTGCGGACGGGCTAAAGAGTGGTAAAGAGTATGCCGCACGAATTGAAGTTTGTTCGGTAGCGCTACCTCATAAACTCATAAGTTATAAGGCTGCTTAAGATGAGGTGAACTTGGAGTTTATGTCTGAAGAGCCGCAAACGTCTATGCAAAGAACCGCTCCTGCCGGCCCCTCTATTAAGGCAACTGGATTATAAGTCTTGTTGAAGTTTTTTCCCATATTAATCCGGCATCCATTACTCCAAGGATACGCATCATTGGATTCCTTATTCGCATAAAGACTATATGAGAGGTTCAGAAGTAAATGTAGCTTTCTTGAAAAAAATGACTTTTTAATCTATATGCAGAAAGAGCTAAAAATCTGCAGCTTATGAGCAAACTCGCTAGTATTCCATAAAAAAAGTATCGTTGAAAATTCACTTTAGAATCAAACCCCAGCTTTCTTCATTCTAAATCAAGGGTATCCAACCTTTTTGAGACTGGGGGCTACTTTTAATTAAAATTTTCATGGCGATCAACTTCTAACAAGACTCATATAAGAATTCTAGTTTTTACGATTTTTTAGTACTTCAAATTTTAAAATATTAATTTTAAAACAACGTTTCGTTTTTATTTTTTAAAATAAATCGCTTCATTATCAAATAATCACGAATCTAGCAAAACCAATTTGTCCTGCGACTGGAATATTATTTTTCCACCCATTGTAAATTTAAAATATAAAAAAAAAATATTTTCAAAATTCACAATCGTAGTTGGGATCGACCGGTTCTTCCTTGTAAAAAGGTCACGTGACAAGATGGCCACCCACTACATTTGGCGAATTTGTTATGAGTTTTTGGTCCAAGATTATTGTGCTAAAAATGTGAAACGAAATGTTTTTTTAGAAAATTTTGAAAGATGGAGCCTTACCCTTTAAAATGGTTTCAAATAAAGCTAAGAAAAGATCACGATGTCCAGGAAAATGAAGAGAAATATTAGTGAAATATTGAGATATGTAACTCAGTAGTGTAGCTGGTTCATAGCGAACTCATGCACAGCATGTGGGCCCTCGCAGGCCAGAGGGCCCGTAATATGTCTACACTCAATATCCGATTTCAAATAAAATTGCATTTTTTACAAAAAGCGATGTATGGCATGCAAAGTATCCTATATCTTCTAAAAATTTGAAAAAAGAAAAGTTTTTGCAAAATTAGTCAAAAAAATCTATATTTTCTAAAATACCTTTCCTGTAAAAAGTTAAATGTGACTTCTGATAGTTCTTCATCATAGTTATGATATAAAACGAATATCCACTTTCCAATGATAGTATTAAAAATGATTTATACGCTAATATTTCAATTTCTTGGCGCCTTGAACGATTTATGAATCATGTCTCAGCATGAAAAATTCTTCATCTCTCCATATTTCATTTGCACGAGAGCCCAAAGTTTCTAGCTACGCCACTGATGTAACTGTCAAATCAAAATCAAAACTCTCTTTTGAACTATATATAATAATTCTCACAATTTGATTTATAGATATGGTCCAAAAGATTTTCCAATTGCACCGACATGCAATCACAAAATTCTTTCAATGTACCAATTTATTATACGCCAAAATCTTTCCCTAAGCACTACAGAAAAAAACATATCGGGATATTCAGAAAGAAGCCTCCCATATTTTTTTTCATGAATTATTTACTCAATATACGAGTATATTAAATGAAAATTGAAAGAGGTCTATGTATGTTTGATTTATTAGTATTTAATTTTGTGTTCCCACAATCGCATATTAATTACGCCCTATCAGCTCGAATATCGTCGTCAACTTCTTCAATAATTCGCTACCTTAACTCTTGTAGGGTGTGAGGGCGGCGCTTAAACAGTTCTTAGTGTGCTACCAGTTTCCTCAAACTGCCTAACCCAGCACCGAATTGCGTTTGCATTAAGAACGGTCTTGTTGCGAAAAGGCTCCAAGTTACACATCCATACAGAACTATAGGTTTCTCAGTCATATTATAAACCATTAAAAAAACAGCTACAGGAAAATAATGTTTCAGACGTACCATACAGATGTTCGTTTCTCAATAGTCTTTTACAGTGGTAGTCAAACTTTTTGTATCTACCGCTCACTTTTGTATCATTGTTGGTAGTAAAATTGTCTTACCCTCTACCGTTTCCACATTGCAGCCTGCTCAGTCATTGAGCCATCTTATATATGCATGGTAAACACGAAAATGAGCTTCGGCATCGGAAAAAAAACCTCCATCGCCCACCATGAAAGCTTGAATCGCCCGCTAGTATGGACAGGTTGATTGCCACTGATCTAGAACCACTAAACTAAACGGAGATTGACACATTATTTTGCGCAGCACATCTATATCAGTTGCGGAGCATTGATAAAAATCTATATTTTTAAATAATACTTAACTTTGTATATTTGCATAAAAATGTCCGCATTCATTTAAAATAATTTAATCATTTAATAAAACATGCCAAATGTTTTTAAATGTTGCTGTGTTTCGGTTTAAATGTTATTTGATCAGAAGGTTTTATAAGTATGAACAAATAGCGGTGCTCTCATTTCATGTAAAACAAAAAACACTTAGTCATCATACAAGTGAAATTTAAATGAAATTCCGTATAAATTAGTTAAACTGAAAAAAAAACAGTAGAATATTGACACATCTGGGAGACACGTGTGTTCTGCAAATCAGATAATAATTGGGTCACTAAATTACCTTGTTAATATATTTTACTTCTATCTATCTATGAAGGAACTTAGAAATGTCAAAAGAGAAAAGCATGAAGGGTAGTTGAGCTGTCTAGGGGCAGTGGCGTAGCTTGAAATGTTGGGCCCTCGTGCAAAATTTACGCAAGAGGCCTCCCTTTAGATGATTTTTTTTTAAATGATGAAATAATTATCCGTGTATGTTGCTACTTACTATTACTCACATATAACTATAAACTTAATACATTTATAATATAAGACAATAAATTTTACTTAATTATTATTTTTTTTCGTTTTCTATCTTTAAGTTTCTTTTTTTTGTGCAGTATTCATTACTTTTAGAACACTCGTATGTTTTTTTTAAACACTTAACCAATATCACAAAAAAACAAACATGAAATTGATCACTTCTATTTTTTGCGTTGTATGATATTCATCAAGTATGTATATTATTAATGTTTTTTTGTTCTCGTAATCCAAAGTTCTTATTATGTATTAGTAATAACAAATATGTTTATGCACAACGCCCACTAGATATAACTTGCTGTTCAAAATGGTACTGTAAATCGTTGCGTATACATCACTACATATACTATCCATAAGTCAGACGATAACTATTTAATTAATATTGCGGAATCTTATTTCTAGTCTGTGTATTACGAATTACTATTATTGTGAATAGTAAAAACAAAACAGTCTTTGTCTGCACATTTCAATTCCTAGATATGATTCATAAGCTGTTGGCGGCTCAAGGCGGCAAGAAATTGAGACATTAGCGTATGACTCATTTTCATTACTATCGTTTGACAGTAGATATTAGTTATATATCGTTACTGTAACGCAGAACTATCCTACGTCACATTGGGCTTTTTACAGGAGAGCTGTTTGAAATATTAGAATACATAGATTTTTGTCACTAACTTTATATTTAATACATGTGATACTCTGCATGTCATGGAACATCGCTTTTAGTAGTAAATGCAATTTTATTTGAAATCGGATATTGAGTGTAGACAGATAAGGGGCCTCATGCTTTGCACGATTTCGCTATGAGGCAGCTACGCCACTGTATAGGGGAGTCTAAAGTTTGCCTTCATTGAAAAGGACTATATCTCGTGAGTATTTTTGTCCAAATTAGTTTTACAATTTGACGTTTCAGCTTTTGGAAGTATTGCCAACCTTCAGAAACTTTTTTAATTTTTAATTTGCGTGTATAAATGACTTCATAACATGGCTGTCAAATAGGCTAGTGGGTGAATTGTAAAATATTTACGAATACGTGTGAACAATATTGATTGAATAAAAATAGTATGTAGATACGTGTAAGCTTTTTTATTATCCGTTGCCATGGAAACTGTTTTCCTTGACAACGAATAATAAAAAAGACGTATAGTACTCTAAAATGAGTAATACAGAATTCTTTATGTATTGCAAACAAAATATACTATTTTTGGGGGAGGATAGAATCAAACATGTCAAATTTCGAAAGAATAACATTGTTTTTATACATATTTCCATAAATACTGTATATATCTTTTAAAACTTCAAAATCGGTTTCGCATTAAAACATTTTCAACCGAATTTCAAAATCTTTTAATAGACGAAACCGATCTTAGAGAATTTATAAGGAAATACATTTTTGTTGAAAATGCTTAAAATCTGTGTTTTTATTTCAATATAATGGCTTTCCACCAAGGATTGACAGTAAGGAAAACTAATTCTAGATAGTCAGTTAAACTAAAAAAAGACAAACAACGGCAATTTATTATTCATGAAGATATCTTCTACGCCAGTGATTGTCGAAGTGGGGATCGCAGAAAATATACATAGAATATTTTGTTCTAAGATGTACCAAAGATAAGTTATTAATTTTTATTGATACTAAAAACAAATCTGCTATTAATCAAAATTATGAGTGTTTCAATGCAATTAATCAAAAGAAATTAACTTCTACTGAATGAAAATTAAAACCCCCACTTCGGGATGTTTTTCTACACATACCAATTCTTCGGGAGGTCCTTGGAAAATTTTAAGTGCAAAAGAGGGTTGTGAACCAAAAAGTTTGAGAAACACAGTCCTACACATTACTATAGAACTTAGTAAATGAAAATCGAAACATTTTAAAGAAATGAGTAGAATGGTTACATTGACAATATTTCATGTATACTTTTTGGCAATATTCTTGGTATTTTAGTTTGTTAAAAGTCGATGGTACCCAACCTTTTTGAGACTGGAAGCTACTTTTAATTTAAATTTTCATCGAATCGTCTTCCTATAAGAAGCCAATAGGAAAGTTTTTTGTGGCTAAATTTTTAGTTCTCCAAATTTAAAAATATTTATTTCGAAGACAAGTTCGACTCACGAACCGAGGATCATGGGTTCGAGCCCCGTGCTGGTCGCAAATTTTACAAATGTTTGTTCATTT
>JAPMAG010003686.1:0-10080 GCA_036584685.1 Rhyacophila sp. Rhy_31_5
CAAAAATATATGCTTTAAGTATTTCATTGTGCCATTACTAACTCAACACTAATAAATTATAATCTTAACATAGACAAAGAAATTTATCTCAAAAACTATTTGATATCCAATTAGCTATTCAGTATTACATTATTTTAAAATGACATACGATTATTAGAACAAATGAATTTACTTTATTCGTATTAGTTATTAATTTGAATGAAACGATCATTAGGTCTATATTAACGTGATCAACTTTATGTCATTGTTTAGCAGCCAAAAGTTAAGTATTAAATGTACGGATTAATAATGTATTATTATAATATGTACGATGAAGAGTATGAAATAAAACAATATAATGATTTTATATGAATTGTACTTTTATTTAAACGGTTTAAAGAGAATTAAAATATATCTCATATCTTTGTATAAGATATCAGAAAATCTTAAAATACAAAATCTTAGATTACTGACATTTTAAAAAAAATAATGTTTCAAAATATTAAATGTATTTACAGATACAATAAAACTGGAAACAATATATTTATTATTAATTGTATTGCAATAATTGACTGTACACTTGCAGCCAATATTAATAATACATTGAGCGATTTTAACCATGAAAAAAGATGATTGGCTGTTTTCAAACAGACGCAATACAAAGAAATATAAAAAGTAGAGTGAAACAATTCGTACTAAAACATTTAAGACATTTTTATTATAGGGTACATATTTTTTTAAAGTATGTATACAAATAAATATTCTTATAAAATAATTGACTATTCTTAATTATCAAAAAGGTTTAATAATTAAACTAAAAATGCATCATCATTATTCTTCTTTTCTCCGTTTACTTTGCATCTGAAGCGGAGCATAAGGGCATTGTAAGTTGCCTCCATGAATCCCTCTAGTTTTCTAGTATTCTTGCGTTCATCGAGATGTACCATAAGTCCATAAGAATACAAAATGTGGATGAAATAAACGGCTTTCAGGAATTCCGTTAACTTAAAAAACATCTTAACTTTATTTAAACAAAATCTTTTCTAAATGCTTGTTTTTTTATAATTTGACTATTAATATATCAATAGAGCATAATTATTTTTCTAGTTTAATTAAATACGTACAAAATAAAGTACTATTTTTAAATTTTATAATCTTTTTTAATGAAGTGTTTTGTTTTTTGTTGTAATAGAGTCGTATGAATAAATACATATTACAGTGTTACAAATTATTAATCCTTAAGTAATAATTTGATCTTGAAATGAAAAGTTTTCTAGTCACTGAAAAACTAAAAATTCAAATATATTGTGATGAAATTTATACAATCAAAAATGTAAAGGTAGCCGGTGAATAAATTAATCTTTATTGCAAGTTTCTTTATTAAATAATTAATACGTTTTTTATTGTAAACGACTATCTACTAAGCTTTGAAATATTGAAGAAAAGTTGATGAGATATCTTTTTTTTTATTTTGAGTATAATAATTAAACAAAATTGCGTACGATTAACATTATATACTATAAGCGTAATTTGAAATGTCAAAATCATACAACTCATGTTGTATTCCTATATTAAAACAAATTAAAAAAAAATAATATTCTTATTCATACTGAACTTACTTCAATGATCTAGACGCAACTTATCAAATGCGCAGTACTTCTAATCTCAAGCAAAATACAATTTACCGTAATCCATAAATACTAATGTAAAATATGACCAACTTAATTATTAATTCATCGAATACATTTTGATTAGGTTTAAGTGACATGGAGTATTTTGTAAATGTTAACATATCGGCTGTGAGACACAACCCTTAAGAGTTAATTGTATTTACTTTATTAATTAAAAACTAAAATAACAAAGAGATGGATTATTTACTAATCCTAATTAAACTAAATATACTTTCTATGTTAAGTTTGTTGTCTTTTTTTCTATGCTAAATTAAAATTTATATTACTTGATTTTAGTACAATAGTATATCGACCGTGTTTATGTAAAAGGGCTTAACCCTCAGTTTTTTGAAAGGTGTTTTTATTTGAGAATTACAAAGTACACAACTAAATACACGTTCTGTCAAAAATAATTAAGCCAAAAATGTAGAATTATTATCGAAATTCAGATTTAGATTAAAAAATACAACGATCAACTAAGTTTATATGGAAAGGAAAAATAGCTTTCATAATTATCAAATTAGGAAAATGAAACAACAATTTATTGGTCATCATGCACTTCAAGTTTGTTTTAATGTGACTTGGACTCATTAAAACACGTTTTTTGTGTCTCCCGTAAAATTTGTTATGTGAGGATCACTCCCTTTTACCTAACCACGGTCGATATTATGACGAATCTTATCAATAAAAAATATATAAAAATGTCGATGTACAAATCGATTTGCACCTGGGAAGTAAACTGCACTATGTCAATTTTTTCCAAAATTGAGATATCGACCTTCTTCGGTGACCTACTAGAAAACGAAAAGAATATTACACTACGTTATATTTTATCCGACGGATGCAACATCAAAATGACTTTGAATAGTCATAGAGAAAAAGTTGATATTTTTGACATGGTGTAGTTTCGCTCCCATGTCCATAAAAAACATGAAATATACTTCAAAATATTTTTCTATTATATATATTATATGATTAATTAGGTTATTCGTGTTTTCTTTATTAAATGCCAAATGAACAGTACCTTACAGATAAATATTAGAAAAACATTAATATAGAATTATGTGATGAAAAATTTGACAAATATGACAATATATAATATGTGATTTGTGGATTGTGGATTGTTTAACAAAGTAGGTATCGTTATTTTGCTATTACCGAATGCACTAAATGTGCTTTCTATTATAAAGTTTCAGTTTAGAGGTCATCCATACACAATTTAACGTTTTTTTCTTACGTTTTTTTTTACCATCCTCCTCCATGTAATACTGTGGAGACATTGGGTTTGACATACCTCTCCCCCCTTCTCTCAACGGTTACATATCTTTTCACATGATATAGGAATGAAATTTTGTGAGATTTTCAAATTAAAAACTGTTGTGTAACAATAAAACTTAATCTGCCCTACCCCTAGTAACGCCATGTAGATACTGGTGGTAACGCCTCCATTCTTCACAAGAGCGTTACGTGGTTTATAGACGACCCTTTATTGATGTACAAAAATAATTTTCATATTTTAAATAAAGGTGATGACGTTGTGTTAATACATATAAAATAAATTAGTTATGTCATTACATTATATAAATACCATCAGAACGTTCATAGAGTTTTAAAAACATACCGTTAAAAGGTAATAGACATATCGTTCAAAATTGATGCATCTTTTCATGTAATTATACTAAAATGAATGCTTTGAAATGTCTATATCTACATAATTATAATTAAAACCATAGCTACATGATTATATACGACTACCTAATCAATTAATTATACATTATAAACTGTTCATTCGTGCTTTTTATCAACTCATAACATAACCGTTATTTTATTATCTTAATTACTTACCAAATAATTATTCATAAATTAAATTAACAGTGTTACATTTTTATAAATATTAATACACGACGTGCGATTTTGACTGTTTACTGCGGTGTAGTTGGACACCCTGAAATAAAGAAAATCACGAATTAGAAAATGAATTTTATGCTAAAATATATGGGCGAGTTTTAGATTTGTAAATTTAAGTAAATAAATTATAATATACCTAACAATAAAATAACAGAGAAAGAAAAAGATATCTTACATGACATTCAAATATATTTATTAGATGTAATTTATTATGTGGTCATTGAAAAATACTAATGTACATACGAGTATGTCGCATATCTAACACATTCATGAGAAGAGAAAATACTCGTAAGTATTTAGAGGTCGTCCATAAACCACATAACACTTTTTTTACGTTTTTTTTACACCCTTTCTCCATTTAATAACACATATACATTCAGATTCAACCCTTCCACCCTCTTTTCAGAGGTTACGTAAATTTCCACATTAAATAGGAATGCAATTTAGAATCAACTCCAATCCACTTTTGAGAGGGAAAAGTGTTACGTAACAATCCAAATTAGCTCACTCTCTCCACTTTCAAAAGCGTCACGTTGTTTATGGACAATCCTCTACGAAATATATAATATATTTTCCGCAATGATAAATTATAATTACCAGTATGTTTCTAATGTCCAGACTTCACAAAATAAACAGTGGCTAATCAAACACAGTAATTAATAAAAAATCTTTCAGGTGTAAAATCTACGACCTATTCTTTAAAAAAAGGAATATTTGTTTTACATTAACGTCTTGGAGTTTTAAACAGGCTGGCAAATAAATTATGTTTAATCTGCGTTTGTACGAAACTAGTCCTACATCTGATCATTTTCATAAATTTGTTTACGTAAAGTGTATTTATATATTTACGTTTGCGAACTATTTTTGTGCGGTATAAAATCTTCACATCAAATGAAAAATCTTACACATCGAACTTTCCATTTTGTTAAATTTTACATTATCAAGTTAATTAGAACATTCAAGGGCTTAAAGTCAAAAAACGGTACCTACAAAAGTGCAACTTTACAAGAGAACAAATTTTTTTTTTTTTTCTTGGAACTCAACAAAGGAAATGTTTATTTAATACCAAATGTTCAAATGTTATAATTTGTTATTGTTTAATAATTTGATTTATCTTGTGATAAGAACGCTAACAGCGTATACAGTCTTTTTATATTAAACAAAGGCAACTTTACATAATTAACGTTAAACTTTACAGACGATTTAAGAAGAAACTAAAAAAGATTAACGTACCGTTGTTTGACAATTATGTAGACAAGAACGTAAAATAACATAATCACAAATAAAAAAAAAGTATTTTTGTAGATAACATTGTTTAACTTTAAGCCCTTGAATATAATAATCGTATAAACAGTATTTTTAATTATAATTGTGTCAAAGTTTTTTAATAATATAAAAAAAACATAATACAGGTAGTCATCGACTTACGACCACGATCGGTTATGGTAAACTTGTCGTAAGTTGATCTAGTCGTATAAGTCACATAGTCCAATAATTTCCTTACATTTATGTAAATTATAGTGCGTGGTGATATGATAAGACTGTTCTATATGTTCTTGTTACAATCGGTGTATCAAAACTGTCATTTATCGGGTTTCTCTATGGTTTTTATGGACTATAGTCATCTCCAGCACGCTCCTTCAAAGTTTCAAATAAACTTCTAGCCTTCATCTGCTCAGTAAAAAGGGTAAGGATTTTTGAATTTGATCTTCCATCCAAATATGCAATAGTTTCTTCGTTTTGTGGAAGGGACCAATTCGTTGCTTAGTTATAACTGTCGACTGCATAAGTGCAAAACCAATTACATACATCTTCACGAATCGTTTTTTGTTCTTCAGCACAGTAGAGTGTAATATGTAACATCAAATCACTCGCAACAGCAAATTTTTTTTCCTTCTTCGTTCTGTTTAATTGCTATCATTTTTTGCTTTAAAGTCATTAGCCTTTCTTTGCTTCTTGGCAGGTTGTGAAATTGAGATTTTCCTTTTTGTAGATACATATTTCGGAAATGCCTTAAAATGCATATACACAATATGGGCTTATTAGATGAAACCGCAGCTAATATTGAGCGTGATGCGCACATTATTTTAAACCATGTCCGCTCCGAAACGAAGCATATGAATCTCCACAATGTGAAGATTGTTTTAACAGTTTTCTACGAGTCATAATCGTAAATTATTAGCTCAGCCGTTTCGGGTTCGTGTCCTGGCTAGAATACAAATGGATAAACATTTGTAAAAATTGCAACCAGCACGGACCTTGAACCCGAGACCCTCGGTTCGTGAATTGGATGCCACTATCCACTCACCTACGAGGGCAACTCGTCGATTATTTTCTCAGCTGTTTCGGGTTTGTGTCCTGGCTACAATATAAATTGATGAACATTTATAAAATTTGCGTCCAGTACGGGCCTCGAACCGGTGACCCTCAGCTCGTAAGTCGGATGCCACTATCCATTTACCTACAAGGATGACTGATGCTCGCATTAGCATATTTTTTCTCCCATATACGCTCCGATATGGAGCATATGGAATCTTCATAGCATGAAGATTTTCTTAACATTAATTTTTTATGAGTAGTAGTTGTTAATTATTAGCTCAACCGTTCCGTGTTCGTGTCCTGGCTACAATACACATGAAAAAATATTTTTAAAATTTGCGACCAGCACGGGCCTGGAACCCATGACCCTCGGCTAGTGAGCAACGTTCCTTATCGGGATCACTATCCACTCACCCACGAGGGCGACTTTTCACATTCGCATACTAATACAATATATAGCGTGCATGGACTGCTAGCAATGGACAACTGATTGCGGATTGTGGTCGTAAAGTCAAAAAGTTACCTGTACGAGTATATTCAATGTGTGGAGTTAAATTCAAATTTGAGTGTTAGGCCTTTGCACATGGTAAAATTATTGCTATATGTTTCGAATACTTGTAATATTATTTACAACATCACTATATTCTGAATAATTACATCAGAGCTCGGAAGGGAATATAACAATAGTGTTGAGATTCCCAGAGGAACAAAGACCGCCATTTCCGAGTAATTTGATGGACTAGCTAACATGGAGAAATAATTACTTTACCTGCAAACAACACGTCATGTGTATAATTTATCAAATGATGGCATTATTAGACTTCCTAGTAAATCACATTTCAATTTTATATGACGTGCTTCATAATTTTCATTGGAGGGCTTTGAACGAACGAAATTTAATTACATTTTAATATTTAATTTATAATTTCGAATCTTTCGTAATGTTATTTGTAAATAGAATCAACTCGTTTTTTACTTCATCAATATTTTTAATTGACTAGGTTAAAAGCAAATTTTCGGCTTTTCCAGTAAATTTTTTTTACGTGATTTTTAATAACTTCAAATTTATTTTGGGTTCGGTTAGAACAGTGATTATGAAAGTGGGCGTAGTAGACAGCAATATAGAAATCGCTCTGCAGTCTGCACTAACTGATATTAAACCCAAGTTTAATTTATCGTGCAAAATAAACAGGCTCACGTATTAAGATAAATACAATTTAAAATATGTTTAATAAATTTAGTTAGTTAATTCAGTAATGGTTAAAACATATACATAGAATAATTTGAACAATGACGTACCAAAGATTAGTTGTTAATTTTTATTGACACTTAAATATATCTACTATTAATCAAAATTTCAATGCAATTAGACATAAATTGACTCCATCTGAATTTTAATTAAACTCCCTACTTCGGGATGTTTTTCTACACATGCTCATTCTTCGAGGAGTCCTTTGAAATTTTTAAGTGCAAAAGGGGGTCACGGACCAAAAGTTTTAAGAAACACTGAGTTAGAAGACCGAGATTGACAATACACGTACGATTAAATTCATTAATACAAATTTTAATCAAGCAAACAAAAATATTTTATCTCTCTCCAATCATTCACACTCAACTTGTTCGCATCTTTAGTTACATTATCTGCCCATCTCGTTCTGGGGCCGAATACCTACTGGAAAACTTTCTTGAGATGTCTAGATTCTTTTGTTTTAACCACATCCGCTCCGAAACGAAGCATATATATCTCTACAATGTAAAGATTGTTTTTGAAAGTTTTTTATGAGTAATAATTGTCAATTATTAGCTCAACCGTTTCAGAGTGTGTCCTGGCTACAATACAAATGAATAAATATTTGAAAAATGTTGCAACTCGCACTGGCTTCAAAACCGTGACCCTCGGTTCGTGAGTTGGATGCGCTATCCACTCACTTACGAAGGTGACTAAATTCTACATCCATCGCACCTTATAACATGACCCGTCTATCCGAGTCTCCCCTTGCCCTAAGGAAATTCACAATATTTGGGCTAAGTTGCTCGCGTTGCTCAGCATTAGTACGGATGCAAAATCTTTGGGTTTCTTTAACTGGTCCAGTATTCTTCGGAGTATTTTCGAATACTTGCATGGCCTTTTCGTGTTTCTCCGTCAGACTTCAAGTTTTCGTAATTTTATAAAATATATTGTTTCAGCGAAATATTTAAGCAGACATACATATTGCCATACATAATATTAATTATTGTTGCGAAATCAATTTAGTTCATGCTACTATTATTTTAATTCAAGAATTTTCTTTATTGTCTATCTTAGGTAGAAAGCCATTTTAATGAATAATAGCACATTTTTTTTTATTTTTGCATATTTCCACAAATAGACGCTTTAAAAATACACAGGTTGATAGCTGTTTTAATTCTTTTATCTACTCGTATATATGTGCCAGTATTTCTCCCCAGAAAAACTCAATGAATACATACCGTGGGGTATAAAACTATTGAGAAGAACGGTGGTCATTGTGACGTACTTACATTTGTCTTGAATTTTAACTATGCAAGTACATATATAATGGATTATTCGTTTTGGGGTTTTGGGTTTTCTTTTCGTCATTTTCACATAATTATTTTACTTTTTAAATTATGAAATTTGACTTTCTTTTGCAATAGTTACGTGTTTTTAGCGTATTTTTATTATTCATATTATAACTTCCTACAATTGTTTTCAGCATGGGAAAAAAATAATAAATAAGGCTTACGTTTAGTTTTTTGTTACCAGTTTAACACTTAATCGCCCGGAAACTTACTAATAAGTGTTTCGCAGTCCAAACATTACCGGCCGAACATATTAGTAAGTGTTTTGAGGCCCGGTCACAATGTGGGCATTTGAATGTGTTCGCCAACAAAACCTGAGACTTAAACTGTACACTAACAATTATCTTTTCGTTTGACATCTTTATTGTGACATCGAGATACATTTGTTAAGCTCCAGACCTAAATAAATACGAGAAATTAGAGTGACCAAACTATGTATTGGGGAATTTAATTAAATTTTATATTTTCGTTATTTTTGTAATCCTCAAATGCCAAAATGTATGTTTAATAATACAGTATGGACATATTTATATATTATATATAATTAGTTGATTTTTAATTAGTAAAATGATGTTTTTTTTTTTAATTTTTGTAATTAACAATCTAAAACCAGCCATATGGTTTAAGACCCTTGTATTAAGAAAAAAAGAAGAAAGATAGTATGTATCCAGTTTTTTTCACACAAAAAAATAAATATCCGTTCGAGAATTATCGATTTCAATTTTCATGTTTTTTGGGGAAACATGCATTTTGGCCGGTGGTAAACTATTGGTTATATTAATTATTAATTTGATTAAGTGTTAAAATTCGATAACAGACGAAAGCGGACTTAATAATGAATATATATTATCTAACAGTAAAAATAACTCGAAAAACTGTGTTAATATTTTAATTCGATTTATTTATTAGTGTTTAACATGCCTCAAAATATATCAACTTATTTCGATATAGATACTCGTGACATTCATTTTCATTAGTATGAATTTTATTATCATCACAAATTTAATACAATATTACAATTCTCATTTTACCACTCAACATATTACTTTTATATGTGCTTATCGATAAAAGCATTATTAATTTAGATACTATGTTTGGGCTTCATTATCGACAATTGATCATAGAAAATTCGTGACTTATACATATATGTATATATAGTAATTATTCATGGAGATAATCAGTCAATTACCGTATATACATATTATCTTCAACATACCATTATCATTTCGAATGAATTTTGAAAATATGTCCTAAATAATCGTTAAAAATCACTTCATATAATAAAATTGAAATGATTTTTTTATATCGACCGTGTTTAGGCAAAACGGCGGCACAGTTTTTTGAAAAGTGCTTTTATTGAGAATCACAATGAAAACAACCACAGTATTATAAAAACACATTCTGGCAAAAGGACATAAGCCATTTGACGAATTATTATCGAAATTCAGCTTTATATTTTGAAAAAATCCCCTAAGTTTTTATGGAAAGGAAAAAACCATTAAACATCGATTTTAATGATTTTTCTTAAACAACTTTTTTTAAATAGTAGACCAGGAAAATAAAACACCATGGTGATCATGCACTTCAAGTTTGTGTTAATGTGACTTTGACTAAAAATCATTAA
>JAPMAG010003687.1:0-10079 GCA_036584685.1 Rhyacophila sp. Rhy_31_5
TGCGAAGTGCCATCTCCCGTGATGTGAACCCCCAGATATCTAAAGCTGTCGACCCAGATATCTAAAGCTGTCGACCCAGATATCTAAAGCTGTCGACATACATATTAAACATAATACATAATATTAGTGGCATAATCTTAAATGTATTCTTTTGGAGGGATATAACAAACAAATATAAAAACAAATTCTAAATGATAAGTATGTTTTAAATACAGTTTTAACTTTCTATAAATAAATAGCTTACTATGAAAACCTTTAAAATAAAAACTTAAATCAAAATTGTTTGTAATATTTTTGTTTTAAATTTAATGCATACAATTCGAGTATTTTTTTTGAATTTATTATTATTCTGAAAACATTATCTAACAATTTAAAATGCTTTCACTAAGCTTAACCACTTTGATGATTTGATTTTAAAAGAAAATATCCAATAAATTCGATTTTTTCAATCATTCTATTCCAAAACTTTTATCAGTTCTGTGCTTTACAATATTGATAAAAATAAATTGTCTTTGAAAAGTTTTTTGAACGCCAAACGCCCACTATGAACACCTACAGAACTTTCATTTAAATATTTTGTATTTTCGAAAAGTCGCATATTAAAAAAATAACGTATCTACTTATGGCTGATTTCCATAGTTTTTATGATTATACTAAATTAAAAAATTATATTTTTTGCATTAAAACAATTTTCAAAAAAAAAAATTGTGTCAAAAATAAATAATTATAAAGCATAAAGGTTTTTTATGTATTTTTCAAGTTATAATTAATATTGAGTCAATTACGTTTTATCCTATTAAAAAAATATATTTTATTGAAATAATTATACAGAATTTTATGAATTATTTTACGTATTGCCACTTATATTTTGCTTCGTAAAATAATATTTTTAGTATTTAGAGTTAAAATTAGTTTTTTAGTTATTATTTTATCAACGAACTAAATATTCTGAATAGTTTTGTAATATATTTATTTTTTAATTTTTGTCAATATTTTAGAAGCGTACAAATTAGCATGTATCAGTTAAAAGCATTTTAACAGACGAAATCAGTATTTTTTTTAAATTTCATTTTGTGAAAATAATTATGCAAATCTTCGATAATATTTAAATAAATATTTAGAAGAACTTAAAATTAAAATTGGATATTCTAAGTACATTTGATGCACAAGAAAAATAGACTAATAATATTATTTTCAATATTATGGAATACGTGACTTTTATAATAAAAAAAATATAAAATGTATCTTATTGATTATTTCTAAGGAAATTAATTTTTCGAACAGTGTTTTATTAATTGAAATACCTTATATTAAAACATTAAAGAGTATTTTGAAAAAAAAAATAATAATAACTTGGACCTTTTTTACACAATACAGTAACCAAAATGGTTTTTTCTTTTATGCGATTATTTTTTATAAGAATTTCTATAAATCAACAAAATTAATATTTTAAAACATTTTTTATTGAAATCTTTTTAGTAAAATATTATTGCTTTGTATATTTTTTTGTTTTTGTCAATGATTGATATTGTATTAATTCATCACAGTCGTTAAAATTAAAATAAAAAGTTTGAGTAATTACAACTTTATTATTAAATAATGTGTATAAATCACTAAAATTGCTAAATAACTTTTGTTTAACTATTGAATCTAAACACATCTAAAAATATTTTTCATTTAGTTTACTATGGGTATTTAATTTTATTAATCATGAATCACAGATCATATAGTTACTTGTTTTACCGAACGTGCTAAAAAATTTAACAATTATTTGTTTTAATATCGATTATTTTTCACACATTTTTAACACGTCAATATATGAATGATATTAATTAAATAATATACATATAGTCATGAATGCAATCCAACGTTGCACTTTATGATACGTTGCCATTTATTACAATTTGTAATATTTTAGTCTCTAAAAACAAGTTTTCAATAAAATATAATGGATGAGCCTTAAAGAGAAGCAGCCTTAAATATTTAATAAGGATCAGATTATAATTATAAACATTCTTCATTTAATGCGGTAATTCTTTTATTTTAATACAAGTAGATCATAAAAAACTTGTCTATACGTGAAATACTATCATTTTTTTGAATTTTTGTAAATAACAATTACAATGGATACAAAAAGAGAAAATCTTCAATAAAAATATAGTCAACGTAAATATGTTATTTATCGATAAATTTGTCTAACTTATAGAAATATTAATCATTGAGATAATCGCGTAGCTTAAATTATTAGCAATAATCATTTTTGATACATCAATAACTTTTGATAATCCGGCAGGGGTAAGCTCAGATAAGTTTGAGCAGTCTTTAACCGATAAAGTGCCAGAAGTGAATTAACCCGCAAAACTTAAAACGCAGGTTGTAAGTCAGATTTTAAATATAAATATCTACAGATATGACTATAATATCGTCATTAAAACTGAGTGATGATAAAGAATTATTTGATATGTTTTTATAGAAATACTCATATTATAAGGTTCTATCATTCGTTAAAAAATCACACTTGCTAAGTTAAGACACAATGTCTATCACAAAAAAATAAAATTAATGGGTTTGCATTTAAAGAGCAGTTATAATTTTTAAACCATGTCCGCTCCAAAACGAAGCATATGAATCTCCACAATGTGAAGATTGTTTTGACAGTTTTTTTCGCTCTTGTGGGTGAGTGGATAGTATCCGACTCACTAGCTGAGACCAATGAGTTCAAACCCCATGCTGATCGTAAATCTTGCAAATTTTTATTCATTTGTATTGTAGCCAGGACACGAACTTGAAACGGTTGAGCTAATAATTGACGATTATTTCTCGTATTAAAAAAAAAGCAATTTTATAACAATAGCTGAATTGTGATATTGTGCGACAGTGACAAATAATTTAACTATTATACAAGTTTTTCACTTTTTTTATAAAAGCAATTTGTGATTTCTAAAATTCTTGTCTGGACCCCGTTATATTTATATTTTTATTTCATGGTTATATCTTATATTATAAATATTCAGATTCAAATATTTGCTAGAATATTACACATATATAGTATCTGTCAGCCCTAGATCAATTATATATAGACTCTATGTACGCATATGACGTATGTACATATTACTCGGCATAGTTTATATTTTACCTGTACATATAAATGGAAGGCAAAGGGCGGCATTATTTCGCTGAAGCATGAAACTCAAAACGTATAGAAACGCCTCCGTACAATGCAAATGTAATCTTGATGTTGTCGTATCCACTATGCTTTGTAATCTGCCTATACAAACGGCATTTGCCCCGGTGACGCGTTTTGCAGGGAATTGTCAAACTTTAATACCATCTCTCACGAAAGCTTCTTCACTCATTCATTCTGACAAAGGTCTATTTTAAATTACAAATACTTTTTTATACTTGGGGTTAAAAAGTTTTAATTTAAAATTTATGGCGTCATACTGAAGAACTTTTAGCCTCTCCAGCTGTAAGTTTATTTATTACGGTTGCACAATTATGTGAAAGTTTATTCAATAATCTTGCTTTAAATTTTGAATTATATTACATTTGTGCAATACTGTTGTTGTAGTATGTTTATTTGATGCATAAATAATATATAAGAGTATTTTATTGATTGTTGCTTGACGTATATATATATACGTTTATACTTCCTCAAGGCAAATTTTGAGCGGACGCATATGCACGTCCACACTCCTAGACAGGTTAACAATTCTATTTACGAGTATTTTATGGATATATTATTGGATTACTATACGTAACAAAAACATAAAATTTTTGTATATACATTAGTATTAATTGTTTTTATGTAAAACCTAATAATTTCAATATTTTTAACTTAATTCATGAATAACTAATTAACTAACTAAAAATTTTTTATCTTCTTAAAATATTTTTGTTATAAATCATAATTATGAATGGTACATAATATTTAACTCACAGGCATGAAATAAAAAGCGAAAATGTAAATTTTGGTAAAAAAAACCACACAATACTCTAATATGCCGATGTTATTTTATTTAGATAAAAACACTATTTATACATAGTCTACAAATATGTACAAACTCAAAAAAAAATATATTCGTGGAAATAAATAAAAAAAAATGTGTTATTTAGTTCAATATACTGAACTTTCAACCAATGATAGACAGAAAAGATAATTAATAAAATTATTTTATATGATTTTCAATCTTTATAAGTAAAAATAAAAAGTGTGTTTCAATGAAAAATAAATAGTAAAACATATAATACATACGTATTGTCAAACTGTAAACACCTTCACAGTGATTGGTTTAAGTTTTTCGTGCAAATAGTATTCCCGTAGCAAAATTAACAATATTTTTATTATATAAACCTTACTCATAGAGGTTAAACGTCTAAAAAGCTACTTTCTGATTATAAAAAATGGTTATGTGTACTAGTATCGTCTTATTAATTAATTCATATAAAAATCACATTAACTCTGCTTCATGATACTTAGTGTTAAAGAACCCCACATTAGATAATTTATTACTGTAGTTGATTACTATTTTTTTTCATTCACTTTGTTGGATATATAATAATAAATGATTAAAAAATATCACATGCAGAAAATATTTCATCATAATTAGCTTTTAAAATTAAATGCACTTTTTTTCTAAAATTGATATCAATAAATAGGTTAATAAAAAAAAATTACACATAAAGTTCAGTAATTTTTGATAAGTGCAGCAATGTTGCTCATATTATAATGTAATATTTATATTGTTTAATTACATTATGTTTAATATCTCCAGGCGTACATTAAAAAAAATGAACTTTATCCAGTTTAATTGAATTTTTCAACAAATTATTACAATTATGATAATTATTTTTTGTATTTATTTGTTTAATCAGTAATATATTAGAGACAAAATTTAAACATTGATCGTACTTTATTTGATATTGTATATTTTTCTGCAAGTTAATTACAAGTACTTGTTAGAAACTAAAATTGTAACATTTCGTGTAACATGGTTCATATTCCTTCTCATTAATTAATCGTGAGTCATATAGTTAATGTTTGATCATCTATACACGTCGCGTGGGTCGGATCGAGTCATCGTGGGTGTTCAGTTTTATACATCGGATGACGTCTTGCTTATCGGTAACAGTTTATAAACCTCACACTTGTGGTGATTTTACTAGAGACGAGACCAAAAACTTTTCGAGTGATTTTTCACTCAAATACCAAGAAATTTTAGTAGTCGGTAACAGATAATTTCCACTTCTTTCTAGCCTATAAAAGCATATACATGTTTGTAAATAAGTTAAGCGTTACCACTTTATAATCACATAATCAGATTAATCATCAGAATAAACGTTTAAAAATGAACTGATATTAAGTATTTTTATATATACAACTAGGATGTTTTCAATATAACTGTGTATAATATTTTAAGATTCTTCTAAGCGGAACGGTTCTTTTACACATTCATCGACCAATTTTATTAGATTTTTTTATGTTTTCTTTAATGCTCGCTTTAACTTATTTATTTATAGTTTTTTAGATAAATATTATTGATTTAATGCATTCAAAATAAAACAGTATTAAAATAATGCATACCAACAATGAAATAATAATAAATTATAACCTATATAATAGATAAAAATATACAAAAATGAATAAGTTATAAACATGAATAAAAACATTATACAATATACGAGTATTATTTATATTTGAGAAAGTCTATTAATTTAACCTTGCGGATTTTGTTATTCAAAAATAATTTAATAAACACAATCTGCTTGAACTCATTCTCACTCAAGTGATTAATATTGAAAGCCGAGATAATTTTATCGAACAAAGTCATGGCTCTTCATACCGGTACACTACTAGTAAGTTATTTTTACATATAATACGTTTTGAATAATATATAACTTTCATTGTTTGAATTTATCTTAAGTGATAGTATCCAGATTTTTTTAAAAATAGTAGTTTCAAAATCATTTTTGATTGTTTTGTACTAAACTTATTAGATAGATTATTTTTAGTTACAAAAACATATTATGCGCTTTTCAATTAATTGTAGATCATCAAAATTAATGAAAAATTTATAATAAGTTCTTGTTATCTTGAACTTTTATTTAATAAGTAAGTATAAACAGATATTTTTTAATGATTAATAAATGTATGAAACATTTAATTTCAATTTTCATGACAAAATACAAGTTTTTTTTTCATCGAGAAAAATAATGTTTACTATTTGTTTTATTCAGTAGACGTTAAAGATGCATTCCAAAAAAATGTATGAAAATAACATTTTACATCTCGAAATAACTAATACTTGTAATATTGAAGTTCCCTGGTAGATATTGATAAATGATTCACTCTATACTTGCTAACAAGTGGTCGACATTGAGGCATTAGGGTGGCATTATTGAACGAAAAGGATACCTTTTCTTTTTACCATAAACTTTCTATACACTTCAGGAGAATAATAACAGCATATCCCATGTACATCATTTTTCATAATTTATTGATAAAACTATACTTACACCAATTTATTTGACATAAAAAGGTAAATTTTAAATCTCCAAATGTTCACTTAATCCTTTGTTTTATAATCTATCAATTGAAATTATCAAAAGCTATAATATATTACAGTGAACTTTTGATTATTTTTTTTCACATAGCTTTTACTTCATAGATTCTAATAAAAAATCGTTAATTTCATCGTAGGTGATTTTATTGGCTCCAAAATGAAGCACAACATAAAACATTTTATTAATAAATGTTTCATATAACATTCACTAGTATTTTTATAATTAATCATTGTCAATTATAAACTTTACTATTTTTAATAGTTTACAATTAGATAATATGAGACGTGTATTTCCAAAGCGAGTTTATTCTACTTTAAAAAATGAGGTAAATGCCAAAAAACTGTTTACGGTATGGATATTACACATTTTTTTGTTATGTCTATTTGTAGTGTAAAATATAATTTATAATATTAAAATTAATATGTAATATCGATACTGTAAAAAGTTTTTTTAGCATTTACCACAATTTTTTTGAGGCGGAATAAGTTCACTTTGGAAACACACGATTCATATATTGGATTACAGGTAATTTAAAAATATAATATAATAATGTAATATTTAACATTTGCATTGATATATACTATAAATTAAATTTAAATTGTAAATATTTAGCAGTTAAATGAGTAATATATCGACCGTTTTAAGGTAAAAAAGAGTAACCCTCACATTAACACAAACTTGAAGTGCATGATTAGCAATAAATTAGTGTTTTATTTTCTTGATCGATGTTTTAAAAATTTATTAAAGAAAAATCATTAAAATTGAGACATAATATTTTTTCCTTTCCAAACAAACTTAGTAGGATTTTTTCAAATATCTAAAGCTGAATTTCGATAATAATTCGGTACTTTATGCTTAATTCCTTTTGACAAAACGTGTATTTAGCTGTGTACATTGTGATTCTTAAATAAAACTACTGTTCAAAAAACTGAGGGATAAGTCTTTTTTTGCCTAAACGGAGTCGATATATTATCCGAGGAAAGCAACACCAAAACGACTTTGAACAGATTCAGTACAAAAGTGTCATTTTTTATATATTATAGTTTCCCTCCCAGTTACAGATATATTCATAAAAATAATTAATAGATTAATAAGCAATAATTAAGACGAATAGCGGAAAAAACTTGATGGAGTAGAATCTATCTTCCCTAGAGGCAAAGTTTTAAAATGCGAATGAAACAAAATTTAATTTAAAAGTTTTTGCTAGCAAAGGGATCGTTCTAATGACATAAATTCACAAATAGACTAGGCAGTACTGAAAAAAATATCGCCAAAGGAAAATAGTTCAATTCGAATAATTAGAAATATTAAAAAATATGTATGATAAATATTTCATAGCGTAAGTGGAAGGAAGAAATACGGAAAAAACTTAGATTATAAATATATAATTGAGTAGACGAAAAGAGATTTTTAATGGAATACTCAAGAAAAGTAGGGTGTAATTAGGAGTCGAGTTTTTTTTATATATATAATTATATTGGTGCGATCAATATATGTTTTCCTATTTTTCCAGTACTATGAAAAAAAACTCTGGAATTTTTCACTATCCATTTATAACAGCAGCTACCAAACCATGGCCCGTAATGTGGTTTTGATTCTACGACTATTTTATTTGGGCTAATTTTTATTTTATAGATTTCAGAATAAGCTCCTTCCGACTGTTTTTTTTAGTTTCATAACTGTAGACCAACGGTTTCTAAACTTTTTGCTACCACGCCTCCCTAAAAAAAAGTTTTTTTTCACGCCTTCCTCCCTACTTTTTATTTTTCAATAGGTATACTAATATAGACACGTTTTAAATAATGATAACTTTGTTTCTAAAAACAAAGTTGAAAAAGTACACACAATTAACAGAACAATAACAAGGTTTTGCATGTTTTAGCAAAACCGAACCAAATACACACATAACCATATGAACATTTTTTTTTATATTACATTTTTTTGTAAGTTTTTGGCGCCTCCCAGTTTGGAAACCGCTGCTGTAGACAAACCTGTGTGGGGAAATTTTGACAAATGTATGAGTACCATCGATAGCGATTAAAATTAGTTTTTACTAAATATGTATTGAAATTAATAATGATTATATTGAAAAATAAAAACAGTTCAATGTATTATCTTCTTATTTGTTTTATAAGCCGGAGGCTTTTAAACCTTATGTAAAGTACAAATACATAAACAACTCAATTAGAGGTAGGCTAGAAAGAATTTAGATAGGCTCACGTAAACTCGTAGTTAAATTCGACTCGAGTCGGTAAGCCCAACGTTAAATGTATATATGTATATATTGACCCTGTTCAGGTAAAAGGGAGTAACCCTCAGTTTTTGAAAAGTAGTTTTATTTGAGAATCATAGTGTACACAACTAAATACACGTTTTGTCAAAAGGAATTTAGCCAAAAATGCCGAATTATTATCGAAATTCAGATTCTCTCGTAAAATTTGAAAAAAGAACGAACCAATAAGTTTTTATGAAAGGAAAAAAAGCATTAAGCCTAAATTTTAATAATTTTTCTTTTAATAACTTTTTATATATCAATCAGAATAATGAAACACCAATTGGTTATCATGCACTTCAAGGAATATGACTTTGACTAAAAATCATTAAAATAGGTTTTTGTGCTTCCTGTAAAATTTGTTCTGTGGGGGTCAATCCCTTTTACCTGAACACGGTCGATATATAAAATAGTGCAAAGGTAGCCAACCCATGGCGCATACGCCAAACACGGCACATTTGGATGATTGTAAGTGGCGCATTGCATCTTTGTGCCGACAACATTACTACTCGTATGTGAAAAATATGACGCATGGTATACAAAAAGTTGGCCGCAACTTAATTTTTTTCAACTGTATCCGCTCCGAAACATATGGATGTCCACACTGCGAAGGTTGTTTTGCCTTGGCTTAAGTATTAATTCTCCTTTAATAACTTTTTTAATTAACAGACCAGGAAAATAAAACACCAATTTATTGGACATAATGCACCTCGAGTTTGTATTAATGTGACTTTGACTAGAAATCATTAAAACACGTTTTTGTGCTTCCTGTAAAATTTGCTCTGTGAGAGTTACTACCTTTTACCTAAACACGGTCGAATATTTTGCGTAGAATCGAATAATAGTGGTGAAACGTTCCACCTTTTTCGGAATATAACAAATAAATATCTCTGAAAACTTAAAATCATTTTCTCCTATATTTTTCACTAGATTAAAAACATATTAAATAACAAATAAAGCGTTTTTTTCTCATATTCTTTATTTTAACGCAACCTTTCTAAATATTAATTTGTATATGTATTCAAAATGTGTTTTACAATGAAAAACTTGTGAAAAAAGAAATTAATACTTGTGAAACTAGTTATTTTTTTTAAACAAAATACACACAGTAATATAAAATATATATCGACCGTGCTTAGGTAAAAGGGATTAACCCGCACATAACAAATCTTACAAGAGGCACAAAACACGTGTTTTAATGATTTTCAGTCAAAGTCACATTAACACAAACTTGAAGTGCATG
>JAPMAG010003691.1:0-10077 GCA_036584685.1 Rhyacophila sp. Rhy_31_5
TAACGGGTGTTTCACACAACGAGCAAGATTCTGGAACGAATTATGCTCGTTATGAGAGGTACCACTGGACTCGTGGTTTTTTTTCGTTGTATTGAAATTTCATTATCTCGAATAAAAAAAAAAGAAAAGAAAGACGAGTTTTTAACACTATAAATGCGAGCTTAAATACACATACTAGTTGCTTTAAACCAGGTCTGGACAAATGGAGACCCGCGGGCTGAATTTGGACCATACTGAAATTCTATCCGGCCCGTGAAGCATTTTACAAATTACTTTAATATAAAAATACAAATACATAAATATATATGTATATTAAAAATAACATTTTCAGTTGGTTTTGTGATCGTGTCCTGTCAAATATACTTTTTTTTTCTTTACGTTGCACTATAAATACACGTTTTAGTTTAAAAATATTGCTTTTAATTTTTTTTAATGTGGTCCTACGTCATATTGTCATCAGATATTAATGCGGATGAAAATTTGACCACGTAACTGTAACAGCATTTTTTCTAGTATCCTCAAAAAAATATGGGTCGATGATGCCGACAGCCCAAATGGCGCACAATAAAATCATTCTGCGATGGTGTAATAATCGTTGATGTATCGATTGAGTATTTTCAGTGTTCTAATGGTGGCTGTTCTGTTTATTAACAAACCCTGCCAATTCAAAATGTGCCTCGTCGCTAATGAAGAGTTTTTGCCAGAAATGGTAGTCAATTCATTAATCTGAATATTAAAACAGACAAGAAACATGTTTATTTATCTGTGATAATTGTTTTTTTCATTTATTACAGGATTTTTTTCTATATAAGTTTAGTTGATGTGATTATTCATTCATATATTCTAGAATGATACTATCACGATGATAATTCGGTAGTAACGTGCCGAAATAACAAAAATATACATATTTGCGTCACATTTTATTTTCTAGTGATATTTACTAATTGGACCCTAATTAAGCGAATTTATTTCGGCGAGATTCCTAAATAAATGTTTCGAATACGAGAAAGATGTCCGCGTTGATTGGCAAACCTCAACATTCGACCGAGAACAGGACAGCAGTGAGACGCAAGCGTTTAAATAAATTTACGCACAAAATATATGCGATGCGTTTCTAACAGACACCCAAGAGTTTGTAGAAGGGAACAATTCGTCAGTGAAAATTAAATTAATTACTATTAAGTATTTTACTCGTATTCCAAAAGGATTTCGTACTCACAAGAGGCAATATTGAGTTTTTCGAATATATAAGTTTGTACTGTATTAAATAAATTACTGAGCTTTGAAGACAGATGCTTGCGGCGAATTTTGGGAGTGCAAAGAAATTACAATACGCGAAATAAGGTGATAAGTGATAAGAGAACAAACCACGCAGCCTCTCATCACATCCAAAGTGAAGAAGAAGCATTGGACTTGGCATGACCATGTACTGTGAATGCCTGAATCACATCTCACACGGACATGCCTCTTCTTTAACCCAACCGGATTCCGTCATCCCGGAAGGCCGCTGAACATAATATACAGCATGTATTCGGCGGAGTTGTGGGACGCTTTCATGACATGAGAGGATGTAAGAGGACTGGCCAGTGACAGAAATTCATGGAGGCAGCATGTAGTGTTCATATGCTCCGGATTAGAGACGTGACATGGCTTGTGAAAGAACTATTCATATTTTATTGACATACAGATTTTTTAAAATTATTTATTCTTAAATATCACTTTAACCTTTACAACATTCATTTATACAAAATATGTGCCTATAAAAAGTATAGATGTTAAAAAATTTGCCATAAACATTTATTCTCTATAAGCCATGCCTCGACCCTAAACTGCACACACGTAAGTCACCTTTATAAATCCTTGTCACTAACTAGTATTCTTGAATTCTATCATTCTATAACTCTGTTGAATACACCGTGCCGGTGGTACTCAACAAGTTTCCAGGTCGATAGAATCTAGTTGGCTTGAAGAAGAGGCTTGCTTGGTTCAGATGTGATTCAGGCATTTACAGCAGGTAGTCACGCCATGTCCAACGTCTCATTTTCAACTCTAATGTCATGAGAAGCTTCTAATAGTGGACAAACCCATAAGCAAAGTAAGGACGTGCTTAGGCATCTAGGGAAAGAGGGGCACCACAAAAAAATGCCGCATTTATCATTTAAATTATTAAACTGAATGAATAAGTTTTGTTTATAAAACGTTCTCTCTTATGTCATCATGTTTAAACGGCAAAATAAAGTATACTGTGCTCGCAGATTGGAAGTCTAGATAAATAGTTAGTGTTTAAGGCATCTAAGAGACTTAATGCAGCTCTGGAAGCTGCATCGTTTGTTTCCTTATTACCTCATTTCGCGTAAAGTCAGAACTTGTTGGAGGCATCAGTTGTCAAAGCTTACTATGCGATTATTTTGAGACAGTTGAGAAAAAAATCTTGTAATTACTAATTAGTGTGAAACAAATATCGCTGTTGTAGCAACGCTATACAGTATGCGTGTATAACCATTAAAACGCAATACAAACTGCCCCTATTACCTTTGGGTTATTTTAATCTAATAGTGTAGGACTTGCACGCAAATACTCTCAACATATAATTTATAAATAAACGAAAACTGTTTTAAATTAATGAATTAAATAAAATACTACGTAATATACAAATATCATATAAATGAGCCGAAATGCTTATGATATATTACAGTGCATACCTTCTTTTTATTGCGTTATGTCGGTTGAGATTTGTTTTGAGATGGTGGATCCAAGAATTTGATTAAGCTTCCCGTTTACTCCCGAGTTTTCCCGATTGCGGTTGGGCGCCGAAGACGGGTGGTCCCCGGACGTTCACTTTCTCGGAATAAATAATATCGACTGAAGAGACACGCACCGGAAATGCGGTAGAATAAAATTATAGTAAGCCAATATAATTCTAATAGAATCTTAAAGTATAGACTGTAAAAAGACTTCCTCAATCGAACTATTTCATTATACTTTACTTGGCGTCTTTTTGCATATTACCAGACTTAAGAATTTGGAGATTTTTTTAATTGAATCTACCTCCAAATGCATACATGGCCTGTCAGCGAGCGCATCATACTCTCAGGCCGCAAATGTCGTTAAATTAGCTCCACACATAATGTAAAAACACTTCATATAATCAAATTCAACATTTGTCCTACGATATAAATTGTAAATCATAACAGCCGTGCTTAGGCAAAGGGATTAACCCTCACAGAACAAATTTTACAGGAAGCACAAAAAACGTTTTTTTAATGGTTTTTAGTCAATGTCACATTAACACAAACTTGAAGTGCATAATGACCAATAAATTGGTGTTTCATCTGCCTGATATGATAATTTAAAAAGTAATTACAGGAAAATCATTGAAATTGAGGGTTTTTTTCTTTCCATACAAACTTAGTAGGTCATCCTTTTTTCAAAATTTAAAGCTGAATTTCGATAATAATTCGATATTTTTAGCTTAATTATTTTTGACAGAACCTGTAATTAGTTGTGTACATTGTGATTATCAAATAAAACCACTTGAAAAACTATAGGTTAAGCCTTTGTGCAATAAACAGGGAGGGTAATTAAATTCGACGCCGTATAATATCATTATTTTATTTGCTGCCATTTTTTGATAAAAATATTATAAATATGAAATTATAAAACAATATTTTTGATCATCAATTGATAGATAAAAAAAATATAAGAAATGAGAACTAAATTTTATTCTACAAACATCAATATCGAATGATAAAAAATTTACCAATACAAATGAGTACTCTGAGAGACAATGGCAAAAACACTGTCACGTATACCCGTATATGGTATTTTAATACTGATACCATTTTTTACTATACTCGTATGTTTCGAATTTATTACCAGTATCATTTGGAAATTTATTTTTTATAGACGTGACCAATTTTCGTTATATTCCTCTAATGTAAAATTTAGTTACAATTTATTGAAAAAAAAGTAAAAAAAACTATTATTTCTATATCTCCAATACCATAGAAATATAGCATATTTTGTTTGGTGGTACAATATGTTACGATTTATGTATATACAAGTATACCATAAAGAGGCTACTGAGTAATTTTGCCGTATAAACAAGTTATGCTTGGAAATAAAACAAGAAATTTATTACCACTATGAATGATTGAATTATTCCATTTTAAATCTGTGTCAATTGACGGTTATAAATAATTTACATTCCAAATGAAAATGTGTAAGTTTTAAAAAGGCATTGCATCATTAATACTTGCAAATAGCCGTTAAGTTAAAATATCGATGTGTTAAAAACGTAGATTATTTATGTTCTTGGCTCGATTCCAACACACAAGTAAATAATTCAGTGTCCCCCAACCCGAATCAATTCCTGGCTACAACCACAGTTAGGATTTAAAATTTTATTTATGTGACTTTTTCATAAAGTTTTCTTTAATACATTTGTTTTACAATTTATTGGGCAGACGTTTATCAGAAAAATTGATTATATAACAATAGAAACAACTTCATATGTAGTAGTGTTCAGATTTCATCTAACGAAACTTAATGTGTCTAAACAAACAAAGACTCTATAAAAATAAATAAATAATGAAACTTAGAAAAATATAGTTACGGGAAAAGGAAGGCATAACAAATTTATAATTCAAACGCCAATGCCAGAAAACGTAATTCAACACAAATATATATCGACCGTGTTTAGGTAAAAATACGTAACCCTCAGTTTTTTAAAAAGTGTTTTTATTTAAGAATCACAATGTAAACAGCTTACTACACGTTCTGTCAAAAGTAATTAAGCCAAAAAAGTATTATCGAAATTCAGCTATAAATTTTGAAAAAAATAATGACTACTAAGTTTGTGTGGAAAGGAAAAAAAGCATAAACACTCAATTTTGATGGTATTTCTTTAATTTGTTTAATTATCAGGTCCGAAAAATACAACACCAATTTATTGGTCAGCATGCACTTCAAGTTTGTATTAATATGACTTTGACTAAAATCATGAAAACATGTTTTTTGTGCCTCCTGTAAACTGGTTCTTTGAGGGTTACTCTCTTTTACCTAATCACGGTCGATATGATATTTTTAAAAAGATATGGTCCGATAGAAAAACACTGGCAATTTCGCGTCGACTTCAAATAAAACGTTACTTATTTTCAAAATATCTTATGCGGAAGTCTATCTCAACACCCTCCAAAACTTAGATAAAAATTATTAGACCACAGTTCTGCAGAAAGAACTTTCTTGAAAAACTGCGACACCTCTCAACTTTCTGTCTTCGCCGATCTACTCGTGCGTGGAAAATAAATCAGCCCGTATTAAATACCTAAGTCATCTCATCTACACTTTGTTGTTTGAACCCAGATAAAGCAATAACCAATTTAGCTTATAAGTTTGTTTATACACTGACTAATAATTTAGTGACCTGAACCGTCTACTTCAATATATATATATGTAGATAAATAAAATATTAAAACAATTCTCAAGCCTAGTAAGAATGTACATACACTCAATTTCCCACCGTTGTTCATGTACGATTGTTTATATATTTATTTATAAAATCTCGCAGCTGTACCCAAGGCGCGTTGGTGAGATGATTTATCTACTTCCAGTTCATCACGATTCAAGTTTATTAGCTCATATTTATACACGCTTTGAATACTGTAGGTAACACGGGGTGAATGATCAATATATAGAATGGATACCATCCATTCTATATATTATATTGTTAATCCATATTGTTATTATCATTTAGTATTTCCTAGTAAATTCCTCAAATATCTGAAGGGATAATATTTAAAACCCTTTCAGGAGTACTGACGCATATATGGGTTCATTCAAAATTCTCTTTGAAGAACTATATACTATATTTATGTCAAAATGAACTAATAAAATACTCGTACATATTATTTATGCATCAAATATACCTCCGTACTATATCATAAAATATTAGTATTACATTCATTGAATAAAATTAAAAATGTAAAGCTGAATTAATGAAAAAACTGTCACCCAATTGCGCGACTGAAATTAAAAACTCTCTACTGAACAGGTAAAACATGTACATACTCGTACATACAAATCCTCAATACACTTTTCAATAGTTCTTCTTTCTTTTTTTCTTTTCGCATATCACGCTCTTTACCCGGAGCATATGGATACCATATTTCAATAGGTCGCTCATATATTAACATTTTCTGTGCCAGAGACAGTGTCACAACCCGGTAAGCTGTGAATTTTAAAGTACATATAGAACCTTAATATTTTTCTTTAAAGTACACACATTAAATGTTTCTTTGTCATGTTTTTACTAATCATATTATATTCATATCTCCGCATTTTCATATTTAAATTTATCCAAAATATTGAAACTTGTCAAGAAAACTACATTTTAAGTTGTACGTGTTAACTCACTTCTGGCACTTAATCAGTTAAATTCATTTAAAATACTCATAGATTTACTCGTCTGTTTACTATTTTGTCATGATATTTTTGTGAACATCTAACGTAAAATAACGATTTCCATGGATACTGTAAATATTATATTGAAAATATTTATGTAAGTTTAAATAGCTTTTACGCACATCAATTATTTGAAATTATCCACTTGTCATATATATAATAAACAAAATTTTAATCGTCTAAAAATGTACTGGTAAAATGGAAGACTTAGGTTAATATGTTGCTATTATATTATTGCATGTATATAGTGTACGAAAACCATTACATACTAGTTTTTTAATATAATATTTTCGGCATCATAAGTTTTCTCCTAATATTTTCTTCCATATTATTGTCAGTTTAAAATTGAAAATACTTTGCAAATACGATTTGTTCTGGAATCACAATTAAATACTGAAACCTAAAGACTGAAAGACTCGTAGTTAGATGGGTTATATACATATTTCCACATTATTTTTAGTGGTTACATTAGAAGAGCGATCGTGAAATTTTCTAAATTTATATTTGTGGAAATATGTATAAAAACTGTGTTATTATTTGAATATAATGATTTTTTACCAAGTATTGACAGTGGAGAAATTTAGTTATCTAATATAACACTATGATAACATAGTTTTCATGACATTTAACGATAATTTTCCATATGTATTGATCTACTAATTCGTAGTACATATACCCAGTAAATTTTAAGTATCCCACATATATATTTTGAATTCTTACACTCTTTGTATACTCGTACGTATTTTCGATACATAGTAGTAATATGAAAATTGTTGTATTTTGAACTTAATATGTTGCAAGCATACGAAATACCCAAGCATTAAAAAATAAATACGACTTCTCTTACAGTCAAATAATCCTAATAAAAATCCATATAATAATTTTTAGGCTTGTGTGAAAACGGTTTGAAATATTTGCTGCTATTTTTCACCAAATCGCCTAGTAACAGCTTTTTTACTGGTGAGCTAGTTTTTAAAATGACTTATTTATTTTTCATGAAATGTAAATAATGATAAGTTGTTTATTTATTTTAACATCTTGCAAATTTACTGGCGTGGGTGTAGTTTTATTTCAAACTGGGCGTTTTTGAAATTAGGCAATTTTCGTTTGCACTCGTAAAATTTAAGGATTGGTACATAGTTGTTTCTTTGATGTAAAAATAACCAAACTGGAATAAACACTAGAACTCAGTGAGGTGCAAAGAATATTTAATATACAAATAAAATTTTAATATATTTAATTTGAAGATATACAGTTCATTCATGATAATATATAGTATGCATTATACGTTTTCAAATTACAATAATCCATTCTTAGATGCAGTGCTCATGGACCATAGAACAAAATATAGTAAGTGTTTTAAAAATAATAAGAAAATGATTTTTCATTTTATTTTATAACTCTCTATGGAATGCCAATATATTCATAAAGAACTATTGTTATCTATTCTTTTACGGTTATTTTTTCGATCATCACAGCCATATTTTCTTTAAAGATATATTATAATAACTATATAAAGCTTTGAAAATATTTATTTATTTGTTTAACCATATCCGCTCCTTTTTAGAATATATGATTCTTTACAATGTGAAGATTGTTTTCACAAATTATTTTACGAGTTATTATAATCAACTATTAGCTAAACCAATTTTGTTCATGTCCTGGTTTTAAATGCACCATCGGCTCATCAATCGGTTGCACTATCCACTTACCTACGATGGCGACAATGAACAGAGAAATCGTTTTTTAATTGATAGTATATTAACAAAAAATGTGGAATCCGTTTCAAGATAATATTATACTCGTATTATTTATTATCAGTGTTGTAACGCCTGTTATCGATAAAGTAGCAGAAAAAGAAACCTATTTCTGAAGCAATATACACCTGTTTTTACAATTACTGTCTGTATCTATCTACAAATCACTGTAGGACTAACATTTTTATAATAATCTTCCACCTATATATTTTCAATACATATTAAGAAATTAATATTAAATGTTGTCAAATAATCTATTCTACACAGTAACCGTTGTTCGTCTGAAGAGAAAACGGGGTAATAATGTGAAGAAAACGCTGTCAATTTATACGAATTATCTTCACTAGATTTTTATATTGTATTCGAAAAAGATAATTACAATACTCTATTACTAATATTAAGTGTCTAAGTATTTAGTGATTACCAATATTATTTAAAGTAACTTCTTGCTTGTGATATTCCTTACGATCGGGCTTGAGGCCCCTGTCCCATTAATTTTATGTGTTGTATCTATGTGTGAGGGTTTGTTTGTGGTATTGCCATCGATCTGATATGGCGTGTTTTATAAAAGTGCAAAGCGCTAAAAGTCGAAATGAATACAAATTAATTTAAATATTACGACACGTTTTTACACAAATTATTGCTTTTTCTCATTGATATGAAATTATAAGTACGCCAATGCAGTATTCGTAGACTTTGTAAGGTGGAATCAACCTCTTGCATCGGTTAACAAGAGATTTACGATCCATAAACCACACTTGTATGTGTTTTAACTGGCTTATTTCACTTCTTAGAATCTTTGGCGATAGGCTGGGTACTATTGCTTTAAGAGTTAAAATTCTTAACATTCCAGATAAATCCCACATTATAAATGTTTATACGATATTATATTGTAGTAAAATACTCCGTTTACTAATTTTGATTAAAACACATGCTAAGTTTTTTATTAAATTATTATATATATACATAAGAAACAGAGGCTTAATATATATCGTTTACGTAACGTTTATATAAAAAACTGTTGTTATTGTTTTATGATTAACCATCTGGTGACAACAAATGAATGACGATTAACATAAATTTATGTGTGAATTGGTAATAGACCGATTGACTTGCGAAATCAGTTTGAAATTTAAGTTACCCACGTCTTACCCCGCTACATGGCATCAATTTGGTTTACCTTTTCAGTAATGGTTAATATCCAATATTTATTAAATTACAACTCAGGGGTCGTCCATAAACCACGTAACGCTTTTAAGGAGGTGAGTGGGTTGACCTTTATTGTTACGCAACACTTTTCCTCTCAAAAAGTGGATAGGAGGTGATTATAAATTGCATTCTTATTTTATATTTTCTGTACCGGACGTAATGTGACAACCTGGTAAGCTGTAAATTTTTAAGCAAAAATAAAACCGAAATATTTCTTTTAAAAATATATGTAAGGTTTCTTTAACATGATTTTGTTTTAATGGCCATATTATCATAATCATATCTCTGCATTTTTATCTTTTAAATCATCCAAAACATCCAAATTAGTCCGGCAAACTACGTATTAAGTTGTGCGAGCTAACTCGCTTCCGGTACTTAATCGGTTAATGTGGAAAGCTACGTGACTTTTGAGAGGGGGGTCAAGCTGAATGTCTACATGATATTTTATGGAGGGGGAAGGGTAAAAATAGTAAGAAAAAACGTTACATAGTTTATGGACGACCCCTTACTAGTTTGTCGCAATATATAACATTAATAATTTTTTTTTAACCATATCCGCTCCAAAACAAAGCATGTGGATCTTCACAATGTAATGATTGTTCCGACAGTTTTTGTTTTACGAGAAATAATTGTCAATTATTGGCTCAAC
>JAPMAG010003692.1:0-10077 GCA_036584685.1 Rhyacophila sp. Rhy_31_5
TGGAGCGCACCGTTCAATCACTCGGGATTGAGTGTCCGTGTGAACGGGCCTATTAACTACGTGTATGTTAGGACTAAATTGCTTATTGCGCTCAGTACGAATGCTATATTATTAGTTGTTTTTAACTGGTCAGAGTAACTTATTTCTGGATACATACACGGCCTTTTCTCGTTTCTCCGTCAGGCTCATCCATATAGAACTGTGAGTTTTATGGTCACATTGGATACCTTTTTAGAATTTAGTTTTTTTCTTCGTAAATTACGTCTAATGGCGTAATTATTATAATAATTATTTTAATTCCGCACTTTCGTCTAGCGCGTCAAATTACACACATTCGTAAGAGTTAATTAAATGTACAAATTGAAATTTCAATGATTACTTTCAATTTCGGCTTTGTGATTATTTAAGATTCAGTAAATAATTCATTACTGAATTTTATATGTAAGTAACATATTCATGTTATATAAACCGAAAATCAATAGTTAATGAACAAATGGTAGAAATACGTTTTTCATACGAGTTAATTCCTTGATATTTATTAGAATTCTTAGAACATACATAATAAATGTTTTGTAATCCACGATTCACAAGGGAAATTATGTTTACTTTCGAAATAGGAAAATTTTAGTTAGTAAAAAATGGGTAAGCATGAGATAAAGAGGTAGATATAGTATCCGTCTTACGCTTTACTTACTTTTCAATTAACTAAAGCTTTATTGGATTATATTTACAATCCATGCGAACCGTCGCCCACTCAGTAATGGTAAAATATAATAAAAGAAAAAATGTAAGTAACTCCCTACCATTGGAAAAATTCATTTCGTATTTTTCATTGTGAAGTTTTTTTTCATTTCTCAAGCATCTTTTGATTATTTTTCCTTCTTTTGAATAATCAATGTGTATGTACAATTTACGTCGCTACGTTTTCCCAGATTTCATCAAGCTTTTTTTCGGTGGAAATCATAATGAATATGTAAATATTTTTCCAAACGTATTTATTAATGCGATTTTTTTCGTAGTAATTATAAATTAAAAACTTTTTCGAGAAAGACAAATGTTAAAACCTATTTTTACACGGTAGATGAGTTACAAAAAAAATCCAGTGAATATTTATGATATTACGAGTATGTATAGCACATGTGTACCATTAAATGATTAGTATATGAAACTGAGAAAAGTAACTGCAATAAGTAAACCAAAAGATATTAATTATTTATTTAATTTTAAAATATTATACGATAAGATGTTAAACTATTTTTATGATACCCGAATAAAACAAACGACGAAATTATTTAATTTTATTATTTATATGCATGATATTTAGTTTATTTTATATTTCTCCACGCGGCGTGTTTTAGTGCATTGAAACGCTTGGTCAATATCATTTGAAAGAATTTATTAAATAACCGTGTAGGTATGTAATTTTTTCCCCTGAAATATTTCCTACGCATATCCAAATATTATACTAGCCGCTTTCGAATTTTTAATTAATTCTACGCAAGGGAAATTCAATTTTTAATACTCGTACCTGGCCCAGAAATTGTTTACTCAAACATTTTTAATTGCACAGGGATTTTTCCAAGTCTCCGACTGTTAACTAAAAAAAAATTTGAAAAATCACATGTCGATTGAATTAAGGTTTATGAATCCAAAATTAAAATACTGGAAATAATATACGTTGAAGTCGTTTGAATTCGTATTGCAAAAGATAACATGTCATGCCAGTTTGTTTCTTTGAAATTAGAAATATTACAATATCTTTACGTTGAATGTGTACTATGTTATTATGCAGTAAACAGCTGTATATTATTATTTCCATATACGAGTAAAATCCCATTTTAGATGTTTCTTGTATGTCGGTAAAAAAGCGAAAACTTCTCAAGTACATAGCACATTGCAAGGTTTCAACAAAAATCAACCTATTGTTTTAAAGCTTTGTTCTCAGCCGTACTGTTGAGAATATGCTTTTGGCACACTATAAAGTTGGCTTAAACTATTTTTTTCACTTCATTGCGACGCAGTATTAAACCATCAACCCATATAATAGAGTGGAACACGTAAAGGCTTTTGTGTTCGGTGAATATGATTAAAATCTCAGTAAAAGTTATAAATTTTAATTAATTTAATTTCTATTGTAATGCTTTCATAAATCTTAAAAGCCCACTGTCGTTAACGCCACCAATTTGTCGTCTCGACATAGATTGACTATACAAGGTAAATACGTCTCTTACGTGTCCACCATTGTTTTGATTTTTTTTTACTTTACTTACGGTATCTTTGGGTACTTAGCCGTAAGGCTTTATCCCATTTGTCTACGTACTTATAGTATCGCTGAAGAAAGTCATGGCCCTTTTAAGGTGTTTATGTGTTGAGTATTTTACCCATATTTTTATGTCTTGTTTATGATCGCTACCAAATTTAACAGCTTCACTATATTTAAGACCTTTCGACGCTTTCGTGGTCATTGTCGTGTTAGTGTTGATGTGGGAGTTTAAAAAAAATCCGTATAGCTATAACGTACGAAAATATCGAAGAAAGAATAGGCAGAGTTCGACATCTCCTACGTAAAGTATTGTATCTTCAAAATGACTTTTTTCACTTTCATTATTTAAAAAAAAATCTTATCTGCTGTATATATTATATAATGATGAGATTTACAGAATTTTAAAATCTGTTTTATAGGTGTGATTTGGAAGCATCTCATTTTATTGTAGCTCAGCTTACGAGTAAACCAAGTTTTTGCCTCTTTAAACCACTCTACTGTACTCGTAAAGTTCCGAAGTTACAATACTTGACGTAGGATATATCGAGGCGTATAAGAAGCAAAATAAAGTAAATATTTTTACAATGTTCGTCAATTTCAATTAAAAATATTTGAATTGAAGATTATGATCTAAAATTGTATATTTTTGGCTGCATTTCCGTTTCCTTATTGTATTATTCTTATACGATTTTCACGATATGTGTATAATATCATGTCTCTTTTTATTCTTAAGATGAAAAAATAATTTAGACCAGAATTTCGGGTCTTCTTTTTTGATCACTATATCGTTTGTGAATATTTACAATAGTCTAAGCTACCTCCACAGTTGAGGCAGGCTCATGACCAAAGATATTTAGGATTATGGTCTTAAATTGTATTATTTTGTTGCCTTCTGTTTCCTCATTGTTATTCTTCGAAGATTTTTACGATATGTATATAAACGCATGTTTCTTTTTATTCTTAAGATGACAAAATAATTTAAACCATAATTGATATAATTAATTATCTTTAAGCCTTCTTCTTTGATTGTTATATCATTTGTGAATATTTTCAATCGTCCAAGCTACCTCCATATTTGAGGCTCTTGACCAAAGATACGGCGCTGTGACTTTTTGATTCCATGTTCTTAAATTATCCAAGTATGATAGTCATCTTCCGACTGTATATATTTTATCCGATTGTTCATATATCCCATTGCCTTTAGTAACTTTAGGCTGTGGCCTCGGTGAAGGGCGTGGCGTGCGAAGTGAATAATAATATGATCGTTGTTCATTCGCACCCCACGTTGGTCACTGCGGCCACAGCCTTAATATGTTTTATTTCATCATTCATTCCTCGCTCAAAATATTCCATCCTTTTAGAGCGTATATCGTTTAAGTTGCTTTTGTAAGACTAGTAGTCCAATCAATTTGTATAATAAAGCTCTTTTTGAGAATACGTACCATTGTTGAATAACAGCTGTTATACGTACTTCAATTATTATCGTTGTGTTCTGAAAGTGGTGTGCCAGTGTATTCTTTCCTTCAAACGATTAACTCGACGGCTTAATGTCGGTGGGGGGAAAGTTTTCGTTAAAGACACGCAGTCATTATGGCGCAGGCTGGCGGAAGATAAAAAGTTTTACCCTCCTTCAGAGTTGAAAAATAAAATTTTACTTCCTTAAAAATGAAAGACGATGTGAAACTCCGGACGTATAAATCATCATTTTCCTTGTAAATATAACAATGGAGCCTATTATTTATTATGAAGAAATATTTGAATGTGCGATTTAAATCACAGGTCCTCTTTTAGGTGTTTCAAAATGCGAGTATTTGATTTTATATATATCTTATATTTTTATTTACTTATATCCTGTGTATCTTTCACATAACAACATATAAAACATAAGTCTTCTACTAGAGGTTTTGAGGACTCACCACTGACCCGTAACTACATGCAACTACGATTATGCGCATTCGCCTTCTGACACTTTCACGAATGAAATGTTTTTTCCTCACATATGATTTTAAACCTGTCCGTAGCGGAGTCGCATGTGACGGTATGACCATGCACCTAAGTTCGAAAACTAATGAATTTACTAAGAATCGATTTTAGGTTCAACGCAATAATACATTCAAACAAATGTATAAAATTTATGATTGTGGCTGTAAATCTAGATATTGGTCGCAACTTGTAAATATTTCATCTAAAAACTATTAACTCTAACAGACAAATTCATGAAAAAAAATATTCAACAAAATACGACACTAAGAGAAATGACTATTTCAGCGATATTATCCGTAGTATTTGACATCTTCCACTTAACTGAGAGTAGATTTAAACAGATTTTGTATTCAAATTATTTTTATACGATGAAGTTTGTTAAATCTCTTAATCGGTAAATTTTCATAATTATAAATTTATTTTAAAATTGTATTCGCGTTTATTATTTATGACATTTTGTATCTTTTGCATTAATTATTAATATTGTATTTTATTAGCGTGTTATGTTAATCTCGTCATGTAATTGCATTAAATAATAATATGTTACGTTAATTATATTTTAAAAAATAATCAAAATTGATGAGTTAATAGTGCTAAAAGAACACTCCATCGAAGTTCTTTGGGCAGTGAATGGGCTAGAAAAAATGCAATTTTTGCGTAATTCTTCGTCAATTATTTATCAGTAAATAAAATCAGCATGTATTCACGTATGAGATAGAAAACACAAAACGTCGATTTTATAATTACACAACGTGTTAATAACGATTTCAAATTTACCAGACTTATCGTATTAACACTGTTTTCTAACAATGTTTGACTGAACGTAAAATGGTAAATTTTTACTTTAGAACGTTTTAGTAGAATGAAGAATATGTTTTAGTTATTAATTTGCATTACGAACTTGATGTTTAGTAGTATTTATCTCAATATCTGCTGCATATTAAAAAACTTAACTATACAAAAAACCTGTTCATCTACTAATGGACATACTCGTAGAAAAGATAGTTTTTCAGTGACATACATTTTCAAAGTGCACGTTGAGTACTTTTATAAAAGAAGTGGCAACATGTCACGTGCTTTTTCGTTTGAAAATATTTCTGTTGCTTTGTTGTGAAGTGTAATATTTTTGTGACTTCAAGTGTGCATTTAACGAAAAAGGGTTGAAAGGGAAGTGCCAAGGGCGATTCAAGTTTTCTAGAATGTTCTCAAATTGAAATATATGGGATATCACCGGTGAAAACATTTGACATGTACACTTAATATTTTTATAGCTATTTCCGCAAACTACATTTTTTTACAATCAAGACTGGTTTAATCTAGTGCAAAATTTTCAACTCATTACAAAAGTTTAAAGTGAGCTCTAATTATATGTTTTTTCCTCTGTAAGTAGTGACAATAATTTTTAGTAAGGGATGTTAATTGTGATAAATAAGGAAGTAGAACAGAAGTATTGTTTTTTTTTTTTATAAATGACGTATATCTTAGAACATAAATTAAAACCATTGTAGTTTTTAAGTGACTAATGGCAAATGAAAACATTAGAGGAAACAAATTTTTTCCGTTTTATAAATGATGTTGCTACTACATAAAAAATAATACGTATTCGTAGATTCGGACCTATCACAAAAAGTTAATGAAATCCATCGCTCGAGTTCCTGAATCGAGCGAGATAAAGAGCGTGCAAATGGAAATATCTGACTAAACGAGTTCTGAGCTTAGAAGAATGCATAGAAACGCTTAATTTATAAAGATCAACTTGAAATGGGTTACAATTTTTCGCGTGTCTAGTGGATTACTGAGTTCGTAGCGGTTCAAGATTGATTCTAATGTTTCAAACGTAACTAAAATGTCAGCAGTTCTACGGTTAGTGTCAGTTAATGAATAGATAAATAAATTCTGTTTGATGTAATCTGACAATCTTTCAGATACGACTAGCTTGATTTATAAAAGCCTTTCAAAAATACTTGCGTTGAAAGGTACTTATTTTAAGACGGAAAAAATACGGTGTGCTGCTTAAATACATATTATTTTATGGTGTCTGAACTTTAATTAAAGCACATCCATAAATTTGCATTTAGAGTGTTTCAAAGTTTCTTGGTAGTCTTATGTATATATGTGCCTACTATTAAAGTTAATAATAATGTAATAGAATATAATAGGCGTAATTAAATTTCTTAGCGAACATCGTTAAGGTGGGAGCTTGCTTGCGAAATATTTGTTTTTTGAATTTAATAAAAAAAGGTATTATTTTACTTTGTTGTGTGTTTTTATTCATCGTGAATGAAGTGAACTAACTAGAAGTTTGTAAAAAACATAAATTATTTATTGAATTTTAAAAGATTTAAATATCAAATTTACCCTGTCACAACGTATTCTTCATGTAAAATGCAGTAAATATTTAAAGTTGTTAATAGCTTTATAACAGCAGATTACTTTGGAGCATTGCAGTAGTATACACCAATGAACATATCGTCAGTATACTGGCAAAAAGCTCAAGTTGAAAAATGACCGTTTTAACCTAATAATGCATTTTGCTAGATTTTCGCACACCCTATCATCCGGTAAAATAAGCTTAGCCATATTCTTCTCGTACCTTTTCTGTAATATTAAAATGTTGCTACATTAAGTCGATATTGAATATTTTATTACCGGAAAAAAAACATTAAACCGACTAATGATTATTTGGCTGATCCGATTAAATGTTTATAGATATATTCTAATTCCGGAAAAAAACGTCAATAAGACATATAATCCCAGTTGGCCCGACATATTATCGTTAAATGTTTGTAAGATCCTCAAACTTTAAAAATCAATTTTCTCAAAATAGTATTTTTTACCTAACGCCTTCTGCCGCTAACGTATAGCAACGATACATTTTATTTCACAGGTTAATGAGAGAGGAACATTTCAGCTTGTGCCGGATTTGTAAAATTTCATAAAAACACATGATTTTTTTTTACAACAGTCTTTTCCCTGTTACACTAGTCATATCAAAGTATTAATGTCAAATTTACACGTAGTCTGCCTGGTTTCACGGTAATATTATATATTTTTTATGATATTTAAATTAAATATTTTTGGTTCTTTGACTTTAGTCCTTATGATTGATTTCGGTATCTTTTCTTATCGGCAAATTTGTATAAGCTAGTTTTTGAGTAGCTATTCAAAGTGTGATTGTTTAAAAATATATATCAAATAATTTTATTTTATTGCTTCGATTGTTAACTTTTGAGGTCGCCCATTACGTATTTCTGTATTTCATCACTTACATTTTACAATATTACAACCCAATCGAAGTATGTTATCCAACCTATTTTTTGTATGTATCGGTCTTTCGAGTGTTTAATATGGAAATGGTCAAAAATGATCCTGTCAATATGCATAAATATAAATGCAAATTTAGTCCAAAGCAATCTGCGTATTCATTGCTTTCCTCCCCGGAATTGCATGGCCTTTCTTGGATCCTAAACTAAGCCAGTTAATCCAATCAAAGTTAACTTCGAACAATTTAGCGTTCGTTGCCAGTACACGGGGGTATACGGGAATGTGCGAGAGTATATGTATATCTTGTGGCTTTGCCGAGCCTACTTTCAGTGAAGTGAGCTAGATAAAGATGAATTTTCAACAGGAAAACCGACGGTGTAAAATATTGACATAACAAAGTTGTAATACCTTATTTATAGATAAGTCATTTAGTGAATGTTTTAAACATATCACAAATATTACAAATTTTAAATTTACGACGTTCACAAGAAATGCTTGTACACAAATTGTTCAGTTATAAATCTTTTTTTTGTTCTTGTTTATTCTCATTTAACGCACATCGTGCTGATACTCAATTTTGTTTCATAACCTTATGATGATTTCTAATCAACTATTGCCATAAACCATAACAGATGACTCGTTTTTATAATTAAAGTAATACAATTTAGTATTACATGCATTAATTCCATTAGACTTAAAAATAACATTAAATATACTACGCATTATTAAGAATCCTTTAGTAGCAGCATGAAACGCAGCTTACGTAAAACTGATTTGTGAATTATGTTTTTAAATCTAGTCATGCTTGCAGATAAAAAAAAATAAAAATTAATTAAAAAATAATGATTATTTAAAAAAAAAGTGAGTACATTACTTACTCCACAACTTAAATAATCGATACACATAATGACGAAATACATTTCAATATTGTTTTGATGGATTGAAATATCTGCATTAAATATTTATTTATTGAGTAGAAATCAATATTCTTTTTTCACTATATTTGAATTCGCAATTAGAATTATTACACTTTACACCAAATTTACTGAAGAACGGTGGGTGCTACAACTTAAAATGAATCTAATATGGTTATTAGACACATTTATTACAAAACGTAGTGTGATTGCTTTGGGTTCTTCGTAACAATTATTGTAGTGTATTTGGAACAATGAATCCGATTACCTTCAACCGAATTATGTGCCTTCTAGTTAGGAATTTTATTTAAAGCAGTCTGAATCTACATACTTCAACACTCATGTTTTCTATCACGGGATGCTAATATATTGTAGTTATTAAATTTCTTAAATATCGGTGGCTTTCCATTACATATCGATCGTGTTTAGGTAAAAGGGAGTAACCATCACAGAACAAATTTTACAGGAGGCACAAAAAGCTCGTTTTAATGATTTTTTCTCAAAGCCACATTAATACAAACGTGGGAGTGCATGATGACCAATAAGTTGGTATTTCATTTTCCTGGTCTGATAATTAAGAAAGTTTTTAAAGAAAAAATATTAAAATTGACGTTTAATGCATTTTTACTTTCCATACAAACTTAGTATATCGTTCTTTTTTCACAATTTAAAACTGAATTTCGATAATAATTCGGCATTTTCGGCTTAATTCCTTTTGACAGAAAGTGTATATAGCCGTGTACATTGTGATTCCCAAATAAAAACACTTTTCAAAAACTGAGGGTTACGCCATTTTACCTGAACAGGTCGAAATATATATTATATTTTCATGGGTATACGATAGTAGTGGAAAATTATGTATTCAGTTATAGTTTTGAAAGCAATTTATTCATACATATTTTTATCAAATTTTAAAATGTTATCGTAAGCTCTCTGCGAAGAGATCACTCGTTGCGGGCCGGTCTCCAAATCGTGCAAATGTGTATCAGTGGGTTGGCACCTTGAAGGGGTTGATTTATTCAAATGACGCCGCATGAATATTCAATGTAACGACAAAATAATTACCGCGAATAAATCTAATGATATTACACCACGTGACATGTCCCACATATAAATAGAGCCTATAAACAAATTCAATGAATATTCAAGCGGTGTTTTATTGCCTGCGCTGATGGGCTTTTATTAGCATACCCTTTGGGCCCGTTTTATTTTTAATACCGTTTTTATCCGGAAAAGCTTATTGCCAAATAACTTGCAAGATCCTCTAGCCGTGAAACACCGCGTCGTTAGCAGTCTATTTTCGTGTAATTCGTCGCCAGTTTTATAATACACCGCTAAAGTGACTTCGCCTATAAAGCGGCATTATGATAAGCTTTACTAACTTCTTTAGGTTATTAAATCCATTAAGATAAGTTATTACTTTCATCAATCACTCGTTCTACAATATATTACGAAGATAGTGATAGAATAAATTCTCTACTTGATTTAAGACTTACAGTGCGTGGATGTACGAGTAGCTATTTGTTATTACTCGTACACTATAACTTCACGCTCGGGAACTATTTTCTCTAATACTTAAATTTTCAACAAAATATTTTGACTTTATGTGTGCAGCGTTTTTTAATAGCTAATTAAATATTTTACTAAACAATC
>JAPMAG010003693.1:0-10075 GCA_036584685.1 Rhyacophila sp. Rhy_31_5
CGCTACTAAAACATATCATTTTAGTTTTGTAAAATGTGGCCGAGAGTTTTGACTTGTTTTGTTTCATTCCCCCATTGTCCGAGTGGTCCGATGGCATATTGGCATACTACATACACAATATAGCATACTACAAAATTGTAACATTTAAATGTGACACCAAAATGTGACACCTAAACGTGACAAGTAAATGTAACACCTAAACCTACCCATTGCGAAAGCATATTCATGCTATAATATATTTGATATACACTATATTATCAATACTTTAATTAGATAATATTAAGATAATTTTGACTATAAATAATACTTATTTATATACTGTATTATTAGTCTCCAACCACCGTATCCTTAAACCACTAGAGCAAAGCACTGAACAGATTCAAACTTTTGAGGTCTATAAAATTACGCTACATTGCCTCAAAATACTCAAAGGTATTGAGTGTCAGGTTCATCAAATCGAAAACGGTTTTAACCCTTCTCGATTTCCTCATCCCCTTAAATGACAGGTTTAATGTCCTTTACCACTACCGTAACCATTGTAATAGTAAAGCAATACCGTGTTGAAATATAAAATTAACGAACACATTGTGGCGCAATGAATTTTAAATATTTTCAAAACAGTATCGTTATGCTATTTAAGGTGAAATTCTGTTTTAACGTTTTTTGAAGGACTGGCAAAAATACGTAATTAGATGGAAAACGTAGATCGGGGGTTTTTATTATTATAATTAGATAAAAATATTCGATATATGAATACAGGAAATAAAAGAAGCACTCAGTGCCAAAAAATTGAAGAGACAAGTAAGTATGCAGAAATATTCTATGTGCCACTGCCAATACCCTTAATTCATGTTCAAGTGCCAAAAATAATATTCAAAGGTGGACCTGGGTGTAAGAAGCAGCATGTATATTTTTAAAATAGGCACTTATTGCCATTTAGTTTCAACTAAAATAAGATGATTGTTAGATTGCATGTCTAATCCATTGAGAAGCTAATAACAAAGTGGTTCTATGAAAAAAAAAACGAATTATTCAATAAAATTCTTGTATCTCAAATTCAGCTTTTTGGCACTTAGTGCCTTTTTTATTTCTTGTATTCATATATTCTTATTTTAATATTTCTGCTCCAAAATAAATTATATGGATCTTTACAATGTAAAGATTGATTTGACAGATTTTTTTACGAATAATACTTACCATTTATTGGCTCAGCCAATTTAGCCCATGTTTTGGTTTCAAATGACCATAAAAACAAACTTGTGCGATCTTTGCCAGCTATAGAATTCAAATCCTAAATCCTCAGCTCAGATATAGAATGTCCTAGTTACTTATCTATGAACACTATAACATATTTTTTGGGTTCCTTTAAAGCTCTTTCAATCTTATAAAACGATTGGAAAGTTTCATCTTGTACATCTTCAATAACTTTTAAGGCCCTTAATATGCCTCATTGCATCTTCTTTTGATAGAATTGGGTATATTAAAGTTAACCTCTTATTCACCAGATAGTTTGTATGTTACATGATTATTCTTTGAGGTACGACAAAGTTCCGTTCATATAAATGCCAAATTTTGTATAAAATAAATACACAGCAGGTTTTTTTTTTAAATAAATATATCGTTAAAAGATTTTACATAGATTATATTTAAATAAGCTCATTGACAAGAAGGTACGTCTGGAATAATAACTTTAGATTAATTCCCCTAATCGTGAAAATATTTTGGCAAAGTAGAATTTACTTTCAATGAAGATACATAAATATCATTTACAAATAATATAATTTAAATATTTGATTCAAATTTAATTGTATGACCCAATATTTCAATCATCGTGAAGGGTTATGTTTACAACTTTAGTTTTAGAAAGGGAGGATACAATGCTAAGTTTATTAAAAAAGTATCGAATTTAGGTTGAATGCTATCCATATTCTTATTTTTGTAAATCTATTTTTAGGATGCAAGGGTTTTGTTGAATTATCTGATTTACTATTGCGAATGTTTTAGTATTTTACAAATCATACTTTTACAAATGTAAAAGAAAAATACTATAATGGATTGTTTTATCTAAATTTTCATATGTTGATTAAAAATATAGAACTACTGAATTTATTTAAAATGACTTAATTTCCATAAAATATATTTTTTTACCCTTTAAAATAATTTAAGGCATTATATTGACCGTGATTAAGCACAAGGGAGTAACCCTCATAGAATAAATTTTAAAAGAGGCGCGAAAAACGTGTTTCACTGATTTTTATCACAATTAACACAAACTTGAAGTTCATGATGACCAATAAATTGGTATTTCATTTTTCTGATATGATAACTGAAGAAAGTCATTAAAAACAAAACCAGTAAAATTAACGTTTAATACTTTTTTCCTTTCCATACAAACCTTGTAGATCGTCCTTTTTTCAAAATCGTAAGCTGAACTTCGATATTAATTTGGCATTTTCGGCTTATTTTTTTTGACAGAACGTGTATATAGTTGTGTAAATTATGATTCTCAAATAAAATCACTTTTAAAAAACTGAAGATTACGCCCTTTTACCAAAAAAGAGTCGATATGGTAAGCAGGAGAGCTTACTCTCACAAGTTTTACTAGTAAGTAAAGTAAGTAAATAGCTTGTTAAATATAAAGACAGTAGAAATCTTTTGCACACTCTAGTATTTTCAAACCAAAGTCTTGCCCTCGTAGGTGAGTGGATAGTGTACCCGGCTTATGAAACGAGAGTTGCAGGTTGAAATACTATAGCTGGTAAAAATTGCAGAGTTTTTTTCATGTGCATTAGGACATGAATCATATTGGTCGAGCTGATAACTGACAATTATTAAAAGTTAAAAAAATCTATCAAAACAATCATCACACTGTGAAGATTCATATGCTTCATATCCAAGTAGATATGGTTGAAAGAAAAATATATTTATAAAGTATATATAAATCTCACACACGAGGGTTCAAATCTTGTAGCTTTTAAAAGAAAAGTTCTTTTTCATGTGCATTTAAAACTAGGACGTGGGTCAAATTGATTGAGCTCATAACTGACAATTATTACATGTGAAAAAAATTGTTAAAATAATCTTTATATTGTTAAAATCCATATGCTCCGCTGCAGAGTGGGTATGGTTAACAGATTTTTTGCATACTTTAATAATTTCACACTTAATTCTTGAGAAATTCTTCCTAGTACACTCTCAGTATTAATAAAGCGCTTCACGTTTATTACGTCACGATATAAGCCTTAAATGTTGTAAAGATGTCAAATTTTAGTGAGTTAAAATGGATCTGGTAAAATTTTAAAATTTCAACATTTAATATACAAAATTATCAAAGAAATATATGCAATACTTTCAAAAATTTGATATTTTTATTGTCTTTCTAAACAATAATTACAATTTTTCGTTACTACCCATTCTAATGCATATAATCCACAACTTCTGATATAAAATCTATTCCTATACATTTTATCTATGGGTCGTTTATGAACCACGTAACGTTTTTCTTACATTTTTTTACCCTCCCCCTTCCATGTGACACAATGTAGACTAGGAGTGGCCAACATATGACGCATTGTATCCTTGTGCCTAAAATAATATTATATTATTTTCGTTAACTCTAACCGTAAATGTAAGAAAGTAGAAACGGTGTTTGAACTGTATGGCGCATCCGAACTCTGAAATCTCCGTATCTGAAAAAATTAAGTATTGTATATAAAAGGTTAATTACCCCTAATGTAGATATTTACCATCAACCTCTCCTCCCTCCTCAAAGGTTATGTAACTTTTTATATTATATAGGAATTAAATTTACAATCAACTCCTCTCCACTTTTTGAGATTTGAGAAGGAAAAGTGTTATGTAAAATTAAACTACCTTCTACCTTATAATGACAATAGACATCATGGTCACCCCTTTCTCTTCCTTAAAACCATTCCTTAGTTGAGAGGTGTGGGGTAAAAACTTGGTAACTCACAATGAGACAGTTCTGTAATAATCGCATTTGAAAGTTTCTTACATATTTATAAATATACTGAAAAAGTAAGTTCGGTGGTTACCAAGATAACTTTTAAGGCACCTTTAGTTTTTTCAAAAAAAATAATTTGAATGAGTAAATGTTAAGCGGTTAATAAATAGTCTAAAAATCGAATAAAATGAAATTTTCCCGAAGTATGGGCTACCAAATTTCTACACCACGCCCTGCAGTTAATGGACAACCCTTTCAATAAATTTAATTCTTAAATTCTCTAACAGTGTTATAAAAATACTATTTTCTATTCGTTTCCAATATTTTTTGAAAAACTCTATCTGACTCGTTTGTCAAAAGTTTAGCAACACCTGATATAAATTGCCGCTTTGCGTACAGTATTCTTAAATAAAGTTTTTTCAGTCGTAAGTCAAGGAGGGTAAACAATGTTATTTAGTGAAAGTACTGTGTCTAAAATGAGTCTCATACAAGTGATAGCAGTGAAAAAAGCAATCTTCTATGAAATTGAAATATCACCATTGAATGAGAACGGATGTTTCATTCGTCTTTGTTTCGACTTAACGATTATCTTTATCACTTACGTTCTATTCATTAATAAGTTCGCGATGATCCATCTCTTCTTTTTCGTGGTCTATTATTATCCGTTATTATTTAACGTCCCATTTCCTTTGCAAGTCTTCAAGAAGCAAATTGCCAACGGAGCGGAATTTGTTTTATGATAAATGCTTAACAATTATTATTTCGGAACAATAATTAGTTATATCTGTCACGGAATGGAATAATGTCGTAACTTTAATAAAGAAAATGGATTAGTGGTTAGATTTTTGTTGAATACTATATAATAGATAAGAAAATTGTCAAATTTATTTCAGTTGGTGACAATGTGTAAAATAATAGCTCAAAAATCAATATACGAGGGTAGTTCCAAGCTTAAAATGTGATATGACCACATAATGCTCTTGCGTAGGAGGGAAAATTGACTACTAACGTCTACGTAGTGTTACAAGAGGCCGGGTGAGTTATTTTAGCATGAATATGCTTTAGCGATGGGTACCCGGTTAAAAAGAGTCACATTAAGTTGTTACGATTTTTGTAGTATGTAATATCATTCTGACTTGCCAACATACCATCGGAATGCTCGGGCAATGGGTGGAATCGAAACAGTACAACTCAAAACTCAGCTATATTTTGTGTATGTAGTATGCCATGTATTATGCCAATACGTCCGGGCAACAGGCAATGAAATAGAATAAGTCTAAACTCTCGGCTACATTTTACAAAACTTATTATTAGCGTCATCTGTCGCCAAAGAAACTTATTTTTTTCCATAAAGTATTTTGGTTTATTTAATATTTCATTTCATGGCTCATGTTATTTAAAATAATTATAATTTGCAAAGGCTTGAAAGAAAAATTTTATTTTGTATTACATATAATTTTAAATAATATTATTTCCATGGCCATGACTAATGAAATTAGTATACTATCTAATGTATTTGGATTATGGAGCTTTATAAAACTAATAAAACAATTCAAATGGTTAAAATCAAGTTGGAAAACAAAAACACAACTTGGGATCATCCGGGATTTAAACTCGGGACCTCTCGCACTACCCCTATACCCCTAGACCAACGAGCCGTTGTGAATGTTGGGCAAAATTAAAGTATAACTCACAACGCTACTATGTTATGACTTGGATGAATATACAATAATACATAAACAAGAAAGTTTTATTTCTTTTTTCATTTACATTGCTAAAGCATATTCATGTTTAATAAATTAAGCCATCAGGCTCAAAGTAGATAACATCCGGGGGGTCAAGGGGGGCTGAGCTCCCTTTGCGAGGTGTGCAGCGCCGAGTTTGATTTTTTAAATTGTTACGTAACACTTTGCTTTTCTTTTTTTATGCGAAATCTTGTGAAATTCATTCCTATTAAATATGGAAAGTTATGTATTCTTTGAGAGGAAGGAGAGAGGGTAAGGGGGTGAAGTTTAATGTCTACATGTTAAAATACGTAAAAAAAATATGAGGGTAGTCCCAGAAGTACCCGACCTGAAGCATAGATGACGGTTGTTGTTTGAAAAGGATGACTATAATAGAAAGTTCCAACCTTAAAAGGCTTAAGTTTGAAAGCGCTTCATTGTTTAGTATTTGTTTCGCAGTCATCAATAGCAAACGTTCTTAGTAAATTTGTAAACATGGAAAAAATTGTTCATCATTATGTGATACAATACTTTCATTTGAAAGGCTTCAATCCAACCAATATCAAAACGGAGGTAGATTCTACTCTGGAGAAGTCTGCTCCTTTGTTTACAACAGTAAAATATTCAGTGATAGAGTTTAAACAAGGTCATATGAACTGTGAAGATGAACATTGCAGTGGTCGACCAAATGAGGTGACCACGCTAGAAATGATGAAGGAAATCCACAAAATGGTATTGGATGACCACCGTCAACTAAAAGTGCGCAAGCTATCAGATATGGTAGATATTTTAAAAAGTGCTGTACATTGCATATTGACTGAAAAATTGAATATGAGAAAGCTGTGCGCAAGATGGGTACCACGGTTTCTGACAATGGAACAAAAACTGCATCGTGAGTATATTTCAGTCGAGTGTAAGTCACAACCCAAAAAATTTAACGCAGTGGTTTTTTCTCACTTTCAAAACCAGTATTGAATTCATTGTAAAATTCTTCTTTTTTTTAATTCTTCCAAGTTTTCTTACTAGATTCATTATTTTGATAATTACGATTATATGTATGAGTATTTTGAAATATTCTATTTATTGAACAAAGAATTTTTAATGCAGCTTAAAAAGCTTTAAAACTTTACGATATACTAGTTTTTTTTTCTAAAGGTAAAAGCTTTATTTGCGATACTAAAGTATTTGATTATAAATTTATATTTAGGGAAAACACAGAGACCCAAATTAACTGAAAATATTATAATATTATGAGAGTACAACTTAAACAAAAGCACAAAGCTTCTAAAATTTAAGCTGAAAATCAACAAACCATTTATCACGTACTTGTTCTATGAAATAGTTTGATAAACTGTTTAGAAAATAATATTGTATTTAGAAAATTATAAAATTTAAGATATTTTCTAATGTTTGTTATAGTTGAAAGGTTATAAAACAGGAAAGGGAATAGTTTTCCTAAAACTTTTGTTAAATTTTAAAATAAAATTTGAAAGTACAAAAAGTTTGCTAAGTAATGGTTGTAATTTATACGCTATAACAGTAAATCGTTTTTATATTTTATAAGTGAATTTTAGAAATAGACTTGATAAAATCATTAAAAAAAAGAATTTATGATGCATTAGACTTTTCTCCAACCGCATCTCTGAAGACTTACGAGTATGTTTTGTTTGTTTTAAATTATTATAACAAAAATGCTCATACGCGAAAGTGGTTTTAATATTTGATAGGTAAAAGAAACAAAAAAGTATTACACCATTCGTGTGTAAAATTTGTATTGATATTTCAAAAACAATATATCGTCAGTATACTGGCTAAAGGCGTTAGTTAAAAAATGACCGTTTTGACTTAATAATAAGGTTTGGTAGATTTTTGCATGCTCTATTATCTGGCAAAACAAACTTATCCATATTCCTTCTACGTTTTCTCTAATATTAAAATGCCATCACTTATAAGGTCGATTTTGAATATTTTGTTACAAGCAAAACACAATAAACCGACCAAGAATTATTTGGCTGATCAGATTAAGTGTTTTTAGGTATATTATAATTTTGGAAAAAAAACTTTAACAAGAAACTGTCCCAGTTGCCATAACATATCGACCGTGTTAAGTAACTGTCACAGAAAAAAAATTACAGGAGGCACAAAAAACGTGTTTTCTTTCATTTTAGTCAAAGTCACATTAACACAAACTTGAAGTGCATGATGATCAATAAATTAGTGTTTCATTTTTCTGACTTGATTACTAAAAAAAAGAATTAAGCCAAAAATGTCGAATTATTATCAAAATTCAGCTTTAGATTTTGAAAAATTAACGATTTACTAATTTTGTGTGGAAAGGAAAAAAGCATTACAAGTCAATTTGAATGATTTTTCTGAAATAATTTTTTTAATTATCAATCAGGAAAATGGAACAACAATTTATTACATTCATGTCATCATGCACTTCAAGTTTGTGTCAATATGATTTTGATTAAAAATCATCAAAACATGTTTTTTGTACCTCCTGTAAAATTTGTCCTGTAAGAATTAATCCTTTCTACCTCAACATGGTCGATATTATAGTGAACCATTTACTAAGTTTGTGTGGAAAGAAAAAAGCATAAACGGTATTTTTTTTTTATTTTCTTTAATATTTTTTTTAATTATCAAGTCAAGAAAATACAACACCAATTTATTGGTTATCGTGCACTTCAAGTTTGTGTTAATGTGATTGACTAAAAATCATTAAAACTTGTTTCTTGTCCCTCCTATAAAATTTGTTCTGTGAGAATTTCTACTCCCTTTTACCTACACATGGTCGATACGCTCTGTTTTAAAGAAAATATGATTTTAAAATGAAGTATAAGTAAATGAGTATCGTTGAAAATTGGGAAATATTACTTATGCTTCAGGTGACCCATTATTTAAACGTTGAAAATTCCCAATTCGAGCTGTACTGAAGTGACTTACGTGAAAAACAATACAATACAAATAGAAACCCTCTTTAGTAAGTGGGTTGACCAAAGCTTATATTGAGTACTATAGCTTCTACGATAGTAAGGCTTACTCTAATATCATTTTATTAATAAACCAGTCGAGATAGATATTGACACAGGTATACTAAGTAAATCCACAAGTACGTATGCCCGCTAATGGTGTTGATCCACTTGTCCAACTAAGTGTCGTCATTACCTAATTCTCCACAAACTGACCCCACCTCCTGGCAACCTCCAAACCTCCTACCAAACCCTGTTCAACTTAATCCCCTGTCTTCTTCGCATCGCATCTGTCTCTGTCACTTGATTGGGCTTTAAACCAAGTATGTACAAAGTCACTGTGATTAAAAACTCATTTTCATTATCTTGAGTTTAAGTAATATACTCGTACGTAATGTTAATATTCACATTTTTAACAATATTTGTAAATAAATGCTTGTATGTATGTGATTGTAATTTATATTGTGACCTAATGTTAAATAGCGTCCAGTGATAAACCACAACAATTAATGTGCTGTATTTACTATCGATCTACAGTGGAAAATTATTATACAATACATAGTTGTACATACTCGTATTTCTAATAAAAATGAGGACTATTATTGTATGTTTATGTCGTTATTTTCAACAGAGTAACAGTTAATCTTTTGCGTTCTGCACTTTATGTCAAACTTGAAATCTGGAATAAAAGCAAGAAAAAACTACGTTATCATAAAAAAATCAACACTTTTAAGAATATTTGAACCAGTTTTTTGTAACTTTAGTAAATACTGCAAAAAATGTGAGAAGAGTATTTTACTTACGAATATTCCAAAATGTTTCACAAGAGAACGTTTCCGTGGAAAACTATATATGTTAAAAGACTAGTATTACTTAAGTACATAAAAACTAATATCTCCATAACAGAATGAATTATTGTAGAGCTCAAAAGCACATTAAAAACTAAAATGTCTCATTTTTCATACTAAAGAGTATATTCATTATAAAATTCTGCTCAAAAACTATGTTTTGGGTGTACGGTGTCACCATAAAACTTATAATATTGTATTGAGATAAAATTAAAAGCTTGACAGAAAACAATGAAATAAATTAGTTTAAAAACACTGATCTATTCAAGCAACTCACGTCTCACATATGTAATGTATCGACGTTGAAATGACTTCACGTTATTGTAAAAATTAAGTGTCATCAGAAATGATCAATTCAGAAACATTAAATAGGTACGCATCTTAAAACACATCCAGAAATCACTCAATGAATGGGCAAACAACATCTTGAGAGGTGTAAAAAGACAATTTTTGAATAACTGTAGAGAGAAATAAGGAATTTTAGAACATAGTTGCGCAATTGAGAAGAGAGCGGCCCGTTGCCTAGTCAAATGGGAACCAATCTCGGAGAGATTGATACGCGCC
>JAPMAG010003698.1:0-10074 GCA_036584685.1 Rhyacophila sp. Rhy_31_5
AAATGTATGTAAAAGATTAAAACTTTAAAAATATATATTTTTAAAATAATAATAAACTTTAGACTAAATTATTCAATAAATAAAAAGAAAAAGAATAAGAAATATTAATACAATTTGTAGTAAAACAAAAAGTTATATGGCTGTAGCACACATTTTATCATAAACTGTTGCAGTAAAAACGCCTACAAACGCACTCTCCTATATCTATGCAAAATAATCAAAACACGTACATACCCATCAAAAGAAGTTTATATCTTTAAAAACAATATGATATTTATACTAAAAAAATAATAATTTTATATTATATATAAAAATTGGTTTCTTATATGAATGATCATAATGTGTTGATAAGATTTTATAAATAAAATAATTAAGTTGCTACAGAAGAAAATTAGGTAATAAGTTTTTTAAAACAAATAATTATGAAGAAAATGTTTAATTTTATCTAAAATATTACAGATAAAACAAAAAATAATTTGTTTAAAAAAACAATTGAAAGTAATATCAATCAAAGAAAAGTCAAAATACTTTCAAATAAGATAGCACAACATTGTACAATATTAATTAATTTGTATACAATAATAACAAAAAGTCTCAAATGATTCCATAAATCTTGACGAGAAAAGATTGTTCGTTTATAAAACATATTTCTAAAAGTTTTTTGTTTTGCTTGAGAGTCAATGGTTTGATGAAAATGGCCAGCTTACATGTGAAATATTGCAGTTTCTTTGAGTGCGACAGGGTCGTGGTCTTCTCGCTTCGTATTTTACAAGAAAGCTACATCCAAGCGGACATCAGGATAAATATCTTGTCAGTTCTCTTTACTACCATCCTCACATGGACAACACCCTCTACATTTTCCACTATCAACTCTTTAAGAGTACGCACGTTCTCAGATAAAAGACTATTATAAGAAATAAGTTTTTCCACTACCAGACAACATTATTTATTACAATACATCATAATAAAAAAAACGTTCAAATTGTACTTCTATAAAACATGATAACTTATCTATGCACAATTTCTGTTCAAATTACTTACGAAAACAAAAATAATGGTGTCTATATAATTATATTATTACAGTGTTTTATAACGAGCAAATGATTTTTATAAAAACCCGATATGATATAAAAAAGAACAAATACTTTATATAAAATATAATATAAGTATTTTGAAGTTGAGTTAAAAAGATACCTTTACTGCATACAGAGTATCTCAATGAAATTTAAATATTTAACTTTAGACATTACAGCCCTGTTATAACAGATCACACTGTTTTTTTACTTGAGCTTTTATTGTATAGATTTAGACGTTTCAAAAATATGCCACTCGAAGATTAATTCTTTAAACGATCAAAATATGTTGTACCTTCCGATATACAAATATACGTAGAATTGTTTTACATGCGATCGAGTATAATAAAATTTGATTCGTTGATTGTTTACTGTTATTATATTAAAACTTTATTATTAACTAACTGCGCCATATTATATATATAATGCCATAAATAGTCGCCATAGTTAAGCTAATGGATAGCGCTTAGTAACAAGCAAGGATCACGGATTCAAGTCCGTTCTGGTTGCATTTTTTTCAAATGTTTATTCATTTGTGTTATTGCGACGATACGAACCCAAAACAGTCGAGCTAATAATTGACAGTTTATACTCGTAATAAAAAAATATCTAAACATCTTCACATTGAGGAGATCAATATGCTTGGTTTTGGAGTGGATATGGTTAAAAGAAGTGCCATACATTATTAACACTCTCTAGTACGTAATATCCAGTAGGCTGGCAATACAAAAATTACTTTCTATTATGCTATTTGAAATATTGACTACGTAAAACATATAATTTTTATTTTGAGGACCCACCACTGATTTGCCGGCACACGCAACTACAATTATGCGTATATAAAATGTTTTTTTACCTCATATATGCTTTTAAACCTGTCCATAATAGAGCCGTATGGGACTGTATCACCATGCATCTTAGATAAAAAAAACTAAGTTACGAAAAGAAATACATGAAGAACATTTGCGTTGTAATTTAATCTTCTGTGGAATGAGGTAACCTGTGCACCCGGTGTGCTGATAACTCAATCGAGCTTGAGAACGATGAATCAATTTGAGAGTCTGCGCAAATAATTTGGAGTACGTGTAGAAAATACGGTTTAAGACATTTAGCATAGCAGTATATTAAACATAGTCTACTGTTATTGAAATGACTCAGTTCGTTTAAAAGAATCGATCGCAGTTTTAAAATCATCAAAATATAACTGTTACTAGGTTTATAAAACACTATTATTTATATTTATATTTTATGTTATGATATTTATGTAAATTTTAGCCTATTTGTAATTGAGAGGTTAATATTTTTCAAGGATATTTATTAACTACTCGTATAAAGGCTGTATAAATTATTTCAGAACTTGATAATAAATCAATTAAGCGTCTTCATAATATAGACAATTACGAAACAAAGAGAACATTTAAGAGGCACTGTGAACTTTGTCTGAATCTTCAATCAAAGAATAATATTAAAAACAGAGAAAAGAATGTCTTTTAGAGCAGACGAAAGGCAAAACTGCGGAATAATTGACATGGATAAGATGATAATACTAATAATAAAATAAAAGAATCGACTTGACAAAAAAAGAGAGATAGAATAACGAAAACAGATAGAGCTGTACATAGTATCGAAGCTCGATAATAATAGAAAAAGTTCAAACTTAATGAATTTAAATTTCGCTTAAGTGTGCTAGCAATTTAAATTTGTCTAAAAAATTTAGCACTGTATCTTGATTTTATAAATCGTATAATTCTTCACAAGAAAGAAAACTTGTTTATAAAGAGTATATATTTTTCAAAATTTTCAATAAAGCCGTCATTTTTATTATACAAAGTATTTAACAATATCACAATTATATATTCAAGATAAATATATTTTTAATTGGTTTCGAGTGCGACGCCGGAGCAAAAATTATAATTAAATAAAATAGCCAAGCTCATAAAAAGATTTATTTTTTTGATTTGATTTATTTAGAGATTTGTTTTGACTAAATTTTTAATATTATCATATTATCAGTATCTATTAATAAGAAACACGGATAGCAAGATATAAATATGACCTTAAAAAGGATGTAATACATTATAATGAATAAGGCACTGTTGTCCAAATATTTTTGTCACCTTCGTAGGCGAGTAGATAGCACATCCAACTCACAAGCCGAGGGCCTAGGGTTCAAATACTGCAACTGACAAAAGTTGCACAAGTTTTTCATGTACATTTGAAAACAGTACATGAACTAAATAAGTTAATAATAACTGATAATTATTACTCGTAAAAATTCTGTCAAAACAATCATAACATTATAAAGACCCACATGCTTCATTTCGGAGCGGACGAGGTAAAAAAAGATTAATTTAATATGAAATATTATTGTTGTAGAAAGTTTGGTGGTCCTACCAAATTAAAACAATGACCAAAGAAGAGATGAAAATTATTTTCAGAATACAAAATTTAAAATCAATTTTCCATGAAAAATAGCTAGTCATTATTGGAATAATAATATTTTGGCAGTGGAAATAGGTTTTGTTTAGATATTTTTTTTATTATTTGAGAAAATTGAGGAAAATATTATGATATATATTCTTCTGTGGTTATGATTCATTGCTAATGTACAAATTATGGTAAACAATTTCTGTTTGTATTATTAATTATATTTACTGGGAATATTCACTGAAACATAGAATCCTTAAAATACACCGTTAAAGTGATATTTTGCAATATTAAATTAAATAGAAATCGTACAAACGTTTGTCACATATGACCTATTCGTAAGTAATGCAGGTATATTTTTAAACAAATGGGATTATGGGCAACACATATTAAAATAAATAAACTGTGTTATTAAAAATATGATTTTTTATAGCCCCTAATATCACATTTAAAATGAACTTTGAGCCATTTTTGTAACTATACTAGTTTTTCAGATATTCAAAAAAAAATTTTGAAAAATCCGGGAAATGTTGAAATTTTGAATTTTGCATACCTTTCGAAAAAAAAATTCTTTCGCAGAACTTCATTGTATGATAAAAGAAAAGTTTTGGCCAAAATTCATCCAAATCGAAAGGGTCGATTCCAACCATTGGTCGATTTTACATGGAATGACCCTTATTTTAAATATTTATATAAACTGTTTCATTACTACATTATAATTTTTTTGCATACATATTATAGCACGAAGCAGTATTTTAATCCCCACATCTTAACCTTAAACAATTTCCGCCCTATTACTACTTTACTTTCAAAAATATAATGGAGGTATATTTACATTTCAGAACATTATGTGTCAGTATATCAAAAACGAGTTATTTTCTATGTAAATTCCGGAAACTTGTAGTCCAGACCAGACGTATAACGAATAGCTAATTGCCTTTGGCTTCCTTGATGAGCAAAGTTCTCAAGTCGTAGGTAACTAGGAGTATAAGTATTGTAAACTAAACCGACGTAGAAAGTTGACCGACTGTCGGCGGGAACTGCTAATTGTGTACTGCGACCCGAAAACTATCGGTAAACTATTATACTGTACCCAACTCAATACTCATTAGTCATAAATGTATACTGGTAATCGTAATGAGTAAATTATTATTTTCTGTTAAGATTGGGTGCCCTTCAACACGAAAATTCCTTAAGTATTCAAACGTTTGAGTAAAATTGTAAACGAATTAAAAAAACTGCTTTTTTGTTCTTAATAGACTACTTACCATTAGTATATACGTGATATTCTATACAAATAAAAACACATTTATGTTAAACACAACATATTTGTTATGTTATAATTTAATACTTGATTATTTTCTGAATATAATAGTAGAGGGTTTTTCCGTGAAAAAGAAACATATAATTTTGTGTGTACTGTACATAAAATTTAAAGGTAATTTGGTTACGTGATATGTGCTTTGATTCTAAAAATCTCATTAAAGATATTCAAATGTACTCCACACTCAGTGGGTGGTTAATATCATACGAGATGGAGAAAAGTTGAGTATGACCGACTACAAAATAAAAAGTAATGCCAAAGAAGCTTGGAGCATGATTATGTAAACGGTAATAAATATGAATAAATTGTAGACCTATTTATAATATTAACGTATGAAAACAGATTATTACTATAATATCATAATAACAGTATAAAACTATAGTTAATATTTATTAACATTACTATTATGATCGTTATTTCAGTTTAGAACACATTAATGAATATACGTTTTCAAATACGAGTATGTTTATAAAAAACAAAGTTTCGATTCTTTCATGAGAATTGAAAATACACCAAAAGTGTGAGCATACATACATTCAAACGGCTAACTGTCGTCATTTTACGAAGGAGATAAACTAAATAGATCAATAATATAGAGTTAGAATTTTAGAAATAAAAAAGTTGCTAGCTCAGTTGTTACACCATTATTGAAATTATTATAATAAAAGTATTATATTTCTACAGGTTAGAGTATATGTAGATATATGTATTAAAAGAATCATACGGCTATAATATTATTAAATTTCAATATAAATAATTCATGTATGAATGTGAAATTAATTTTTTTGTTTGTCTCGTTATGGCACTCCGACAAAGCCGCACAAGACAATCCCGGCAATGCCGCGACGACAAAACCGCCCCGACATTGCCGCGTGAATAAAAATTGTAAAATGAAATAAAATAAAGGGAATTTTGTATTTTTAATTTTTTTTATGTTTATGTTTTTTTCATTTTAAAACTATTATATTAATACATAAATATAGTTTTTCTTTTGTTGTGGAATTGTCAGGGCGGCTTTGTCGGGCGCGGCTTTGTCGGGTCACCCTTGTTATGTACAGTAAATATGCTTAGAATAGTAATAGAGCATTTAAATATTCAATAGTTTTTTTCCCTTTTAGATAGGCCTGTCTATTTATAACTTTTCTTGTTAATGTAACAGCATAATATATTATATGTTGTAACAGTGTTACTTACAAAAAGCTAATATTTCAGAATTTTTTTGCTACTCATAATAAATAGAAAAGTCTTTAACTTTCTTGAAGTATGTGTTATCATAGGGGTATTAGATTTATAACGCTAAGAGGAAAAAACCATATTGTGTAATAAAATACATCCACGTGTAGCCAGGAAAAATATAAAATTTTCCTCATCATAAATTTGCATTTCTTTCCAAAAAACATGGAGAATAATTTCATCTTTTCTACGCACGAAGTGAAAAAAGTTCGGTCCGTTAATGGATAACACGAAAAAAATACAATCTTCCGGAAGAGTCTGCCTCTAAAGGTCGAGGGAAAAATGTTATTTTGGCTGAGTAAAGTTTTTCTTTCGCTACAAGCCGGGCCGGAAAATTTATCCTACAAGATTTAGCGAAAAGTTTGCGCCTAATTGACATATTAGGAATCCCATGGGAAACACAGATTGTCAATCGCTGCTTAAAATATTAAACCTCCCCCACGAAATCTCATTAAAGTGTTTTATCTGCCATCAAGATTTATTTAATTAAAGCTGTGCATATTTATATGAAACTTAATTAAGATAGCTGATACAAAATAATAGTTTGGTTAAGAAGTTAGACATTGTAGGTTAGATCAAGTATAAGATGTATAATAAATAGCCTTACGATCCTCGAGATAATGCTTGTTTATGGTATTTATGTCACGAATTATACGATGATATAAACATACTTTATAAAAGTCACATGTAAATACTATAAAAAAGGCTTATGAAAGCCATTCTTTACCGTACTTCCCATAGTATATAAATAAATGAAAAATAACGTTTTGTTAAACAATACATGCATAAGCCCTGAAATAAATACCCTGACACTGAGTATAAACTGTGTGTTAACCAATTGTTACGAGTTAACTCGTACAACGTAAAACGTAGTTTTCTAGAAAAATTTGAATAATTTGGATGATTTTAAATATGAAAACGAAAATATTTGACTATAATATGATCATTAATAATAAAATCATGACAAGGAAACATTTAGTATACTTTTAAAAAAATACTAAAGTTTTATTTTCGCTTAAATATTTACAGATCAGTTTATGACATTATGTCTGGTACCAAAAAGATTAAAGGATTGAAGTTATTTTTGATTCCAAAATCAATATTCACTCAATATTATTTAAAACGCAATATCTCAAGGAATACTTTATATAAAGGTACAGTTTACAGTGGTATAGAAGAGGCAGATTTATGACGTTTAATAAATAAAAAAGATTTTTTTTTTAAAGTTAGTACAGTTCGGTTTTAGGGCACTGCTATAGAAACTGAATATGTAAAATTTTATGTTTTGATTATAACAATGTACTCAAAATTACACGATATGTGCAGAAATTTAATATAAACTTTATAGAAAATCATGTATGTTTTGCAAGTGACTTCATACGTCAGGTATTATACTATACGAGAGACCTAAATGAAACTATCGCAATAGAGTAATTCATAATAGTCTTGGATTCAAACAACATATATTTATCGTCATATTATTATATATAGTACAATGTATATCTTAATTCAGTGTCTCTACTATATTTAACTTGTTATTATTAAATAAGTAAACTATAGTACTTGTAATACTATATTGTGTTTTTCCAATTTCCAATATTATGCCCAAATTTTTTTAATCCTCAACTGGAGAGGCGGGGATGAATTGGCGTCGTGAGTACAAAGCTGAGTTCCCTGTAAAATTAAAAACAAACGTAATCGATGTGATTTTCTATCAATCCTTGGTAGAAAGCCGTTAGATTGAAAATATAACATAGTTTTAAATACATTTCCCCAAATATATTTGTGAGACCGGTTTTGTTGCCTACAACATTTTCAACTCAAAATCGCTTAAAAACGACTCAAAAATCTGTAACATGTTAAAAAATACTGAAACAGATGCGTCTTATATATATATACAAAAAACTGTGTCAGAAACAGAGAAAGAATATCACTTTTTAGAAATGGTACCATTGATTAGATTAGAACTGGTCCGTATGAGTTAGTGGAAATAATAATAAACACTTTTAATAATTAAAAAAGAACATTATTATTCATAAAATAAATGGAAATATCTACATGAAACAAAAGATTACAATAAAACGTTGTAGAATACGAGTATAACAAGCAAATTGCTTTCAATAAATTTGATTGTAAAAATGTTTTTTTTAAGAAAAATTAATTGTTTATATACCTGTACTAAGCCTGTACCTTACTAAATATATATATATATAATTGGTTGTACGAATATACTCGTACATCGCATTTAAAATATATAAGTATGATTTTTGAAATTGAAGTAAAACAAACTGAGATCCTGCTAAGAACACTGACACTGGTAAGTAAGTACTAAGCATCATACTATGAAGTAAAAGCAAATAGCCTTTAGGCATTTCAGAGACCAACTGCACTTCACCGTAACCGCAACGCGAGGTGTTTTATATAACATATGTGTGCAGCGCCGAGGTTGTTGTAAATGCGTTGCAATGCAGTTCATCAGTACAACAACCCACTCATATGAACAAAAGTAAACTGATTTAAATGAAATATATGTAATTCATAGTCTACTGTAATTAAGTCAAAATTTGTGCTCGTAATTGATTGAACATAAAATGAAGTCTTTAGTAAGGTTTATGGTCTTATTCCAAAATAACAGCGCTTTCTTGTCAAAAATTTAACCCATTGTTAGCGGAGGACTCTAATCTTAATGTATCATTGGGTATACGTCTGTAACGGGAAACGCAAATTACGGTTTTTCTTATGGACAATTTTTACTGTCATTTGTTATACAGATTTGATTTCGCTAATCAATGAAAATATGTACATTAAGTTGCCGTCATTAAGCTAGATGGTAGTGCGTACGCCTAGTTGTGGGTTTAAGTCCCGTAGCTGGTTGCAATTTTTTCAAATGATTATTCATTTATATTGTAGCCAGGAGGCGAACCCAAAATAGTTGAGCTAATAATTAACAACTATTACTCGTAAAATAATAACTGTCAAGAAAATCTTCATACATTAAAAATCTTATATGCTCCACCTCGGAACGTATGTGGAATTGAAAAAAATGAAAGTATTAAACTAATAAAAAAAGCAAAAGTTTTATCAAAAACTCGTTTGAAAGAAGTAAACATTTTAATATAACATAAGTATGATATGTAGTAAGAAAGTTCAACATTTGGTGATATTTTTTTTATGTATTGCTTTTTATTTTTTCTGAAGAATCTTGTTTTATATATTTATGGTTCTATTGTGGTCACTATAATGGGGTACCATTTTTTTAGGTTGCACATTCGTTACGCATGACTTGATTTTCTCGCTGTGTAGGTATGTATTTGCGAAAATAGGCCGGTAAACAAAGTGTTAATAAATAAAAATATTAGTTTTATTTGAATAAAATCACATTGAAAACAGTTTAAGAAGCAAAGTATCTAGATTTCAGAAAACTAAAAGTGCCAAAACTCGGCCAAAGTATTTAAGTAACAAGTATTGAAGCGAGTAACAAAGGCTTGTTAGATAAGACACGAGGACAAGTCGATTGGTTTGACCCCCAAGATTTTGAATAATTTAAGAGGTGTCGTGAAAAGTTTCTCAACTGAACAGGAATTAATAAATTAAACACAAAATATTAAAGGAAAATTATACATTCTTTGAAAACTATTCTTACGCAATGATGAAAATAGATTTTTCTATGTATATTTAATTTTCACCAATTATATACTGAGATATCTAATTTCCATTACCGATTTTTATTTTTGAATAGAGATATAGCGGTTAAATTGATACTAAAAGCAGCGTGTAGACTGTCTATCCACATAATATATTGATAAAAAGTCTTACTGTGTTGCTAACAGTAAAAAAATGAAATCATCTGATAAGTTATTGGAGACAAATTAGAGACACCAACGCGATACCGGCTTATAAAACTAAGTCAGAATGATTGTTTGATTTTTCAATTCATAACCAAATATTGTAGTTTTTCATAAAAATAAATATCAATTACTGCTTACCTTAAAAAATCAGATTTTCTGTCGCATTAAC
>JAPMAG010003700.1:0-10073 GCA_036584685.1 Rhyacophila sp. Rhy_31_5
CGCATATTTATTCTTAATAAACCAGAAATAAATATCTAATAATGATATAAAAATCTTCATTGATGAATGCTATGAATTGCATTCTGATACATATATGGCAAAACTTTTCAATATTAATTGTTCCGAAAATTATATGTAGTTCAACAAAACAAAAAAGCACATATTTTATGTATTTTCAACAAATATTTAAAAAAAAAATCAAGACTGGTTTCTTCTAAGAAACGAAAACTGTGTTATTATTTCAATATAATGGCTTTTTATTGAGAATTAAATGAGGATAAAATCAGTTATATCAGATAAAGGGTATTATAAAAGTCTAAATGTAATATACTTACGGCAGATAGATATTAGAAATCCCATTTTTTTATTGTGTTATGCACGTATATACTCGTACTAAATCTAATGACATTCAAAGGACACAATATAATAAAGAAATACCCATTAAAATATTAAAGAATGTAATAGGTACATAATATAGAAATGTGTAAATTTCTAAACTGTTTATCTTACGATGGTTTTATTAAAAAAATCAATGTAGCTAGATATAAACATCACTATTTTATCAAAAATAATTCCAGCTTACGAAAGTTTTAAATTTGAAAATACGTATTGTATCAACATTTTCAGACAAAGTTCAACAAAAAAAAATCTCATGTACATAACGCATTTTAGTCGGCCTTTTTCGGGTGCCCAAAAATTAGCTTGAAGAAATTACTCTGCCTTTTTTAAGACAAGGCGTAGGAAAATAAATACTCATCTTATTAAATAAACACAAAAAGCTTATCTGCTTAGATTTTGTACAAATTGAGTGCAAACAAGCTTCGATGTAAAGAAATGATGCCTAAAATTTCTCGCTAACGGTGAAAGTTACTTTGCCAAACACAAAAGAAAGGTTATTATACGAGTATAAAACAGAAAAGCATCGAATTCTTCTTTTGTTTTCATTAAAATTCATCAACCAGTCAGTTATAAAAAAACTATTTTAATCACTAATAATATCGACGTTCTATTTTATAAGTTATCAATGCAATTAATTATCTCTACTTTCAATTCATAGTCAAAAGCCGTTATATTGAAAGATAAGCATAGTTATTAAACAATTTTCTAGAAAAAAACTATATAAGAAAAAAATATGAACATTCTTGTTTATTTTTGTAAAAAAAGTAAATTTTATCACAAATGTAAGCAATAACAATAATTGTCTAATGATAATTTTCTTATATATTTCAGTTCATCAAAAAAATACTTATTTTTAAAACCGTTAACTTGATTTTATGTTAATTTATCAAAGCCAGCGTCAATAATTTGAACGTCAAAATAAGAAAGAATCGCATGGATTCTGGACTATATATTTGATAATGAAACAATTGAAATTTACATACTCGTATATGCATTTTATTCGTGGAAAGATTGGTATTTTTGTAAATCTTTTCAAATTAAAACTTTCCTATCATTTTTTTTTGTAAGCAATTAAAATATTTTCTTGAAAATTTGTATCACCATTTGTGATTAAAAAAGCTTTTTTTTAATAAGTATTATGAATGAAATGATGATCTCTTGAATATTATTTAATATTTAATCATAATTTTAGTTTAGGAATACACATTTCTTGATTTTCTATGATATAATTATTTATTATAACAATTTTATTGAGTATTTATAATATGATTTATAGTTCAGAGTAATTTTTGAAGAATTGTTATCCAATTAATTCTTGTTGTATTTTAGGAAGCTCAACAATTAAGTTATTTTTTATTAAAAACTAAATTGATTTATATTATAATGTTAAAAATAAATAATACACTTATTTTATATAAATCATATTTAAATACGTTATTAATATGCAAATAGATCGATCAATATTTTATATAATCTGTACAGAGTTCCTTAAAATAAACTGATTTGTATCCAAATTGAAAATATGTAGCTATATTTTGAGAAATCGCAAACTTAAAAATGTTCAACAACCTTTTATTTCTATTTTCTATTCCAGTAAAGCCCTTTTCAGATAACTAAACCGTTTTAGTCGGGTACATTATGTTTTTACCAACGCAAAGTTTGGGTCTCATATACTTGTACTTTACCTCGTCTTTGTTAGTTCAAAAACCTTTAGATTTAGATCATTCTAGTTTATTCAGTAAATCAGTGGTGACGGAGCATTTGAAGATATACCATAATATATCATAAGAGAATATTTTTTTTTTCATAAACCACTGACCGTGTTGAAATATATTAAATTCCATTAAAAATATATAATATTTTAAACAATTTTCCTCTCGAAAATGTTTCAAAATAAATCTCTTTTTGTGTATTTTATATTAAGATATTTCTTTTTTGTCCATTTATATAATATAATATCGACCCTGTTTATGTAAAAGGGCGTAACCTTCAGTTTTTTGAAAAGCGATTTTATTTGAAAATCACATTGTATACAACTAAACACACGTCTCTCAAAAGGAATCAAGCCAAAAATACCAAATTATTAATGAAATTCAGCTTTAGATTTTGAAAAAAGAATGATCTACTAAGTTTGTATGGAAAGGAAAAAAGCATGAAACGTAAATGTTAATGATTTTCCTTTAATCACTTTCTTAATTATCAGGTTGGGAAAATTAAATACCAATTTATTGGTAATCATACACTTCAAGTTTGTGTTAATGTGACTTTGACTGATAATCATTAAAACACGTTTTTTGTGCCTCCTGTAAAATTTATTCTTTGAGGATTAATCCCTTTTACCTAAACACCGTCGATATGTTACAATAACTATTTAGCTACCATTTTATTGGTTTGTTTAGCGAATAATGCAATTTTACCATATGTATGGCTATCAATCAGAACCGTATTAAGACCCTTAGGTGCCCTAAGCACTCACTAATTTACATTTTTAATTCAAAAAAATAACAATAAACCATAAAATATAATTTTATTATTCGAAAATTTGAAATTACAATAAAAGGAAAATAATATGTTTCTGTATTAATATTTTCTTCTCCTGTTTTTCTAGTAAAGTCTATGGTTAAATCTTAATAATCAATCTTACGTCACACATTTGCTTCTATAGATAATAGTGATAATGCATCCAGCCTGCCTTGTTGCATAGTTTTTTCTGAGGGGATTTTTAATATATGTCAATCGATAAAATGAAAGCTAAGTGTGTTATTGGAATAGTCATTAAGCAATTTTGCGACTATTTGAGACTCTGAGACTTGCAAGAATGGTGTTATAAATGCACATGAAATTAACGCCAGAGATAGTTGGAAACTAAACTAAAAACTTCTCATGAGGTAGTAGACGTCGCTTGCGCTGTTTTAAACGCATCTAAACTTATTCAAATTGTGTATAGCTTCCACAGTGTACTTTGTTTTGCAGGATAAACATGATGATACAAGACAGAAAGTTTTATAAACAAAACTTGATCATTTTTCATTAAATTTTGAAAATGTCTACAAAATTTAATTAGTTTAATAATTTAAATGATAAATTTGACTATGAAAATCTTCTATGGTGCTCCCCTGTTCGTTGATGCCCTAAGCACGTGCATACTTTGTTTATGGGTTAATTCAGCACTCATGTCAACATTTTTTTCATAAATTTTACAAGAAATAATACTATAAACGTAGTTAAAAATACCATTAACGCGATAAAAAAAATATAAATATATATTGTATTACACAAAACAATAAAAGTTAGTGACAATTTTAGCTAGTGTCATTTGTAAGGAATTGATTATTTTATAAATACTCGTATTTCAAAAAATATTAAAGATACTATATTTCGCAAACCAAAAATCACTTAACGTAAGTAAATGAATTAAAACAGCGATCTACTAGTTTTAAATGAAAATATTTAAACAGCTTTTATGACTGGCGTTTTCTGTGAATACTTTTGTTTACCGTATCGGCGCTTTCACGAGTCGGTCCATTCTTGCCCTGCGAAATAAACCAAAATAAACTGAGAACAAGAAAAGGTTTACAGCAGTTTATGCCCGGCCTCGTTAGCGTATTCATGAGATGTTCCCGCTTATCCAGACTGGCCATCTAGCGGCTCAGTTAAAAGTTTACAGCGGGATGCGATCGCGTAATGAGATTCTCAGGTTTTGGTCTTCTTCCGTTCTTCGTCATTACATTATTATTTTACAGGGTCAAGTGTTTGGCTTTCACAAAATAGGTTCATTATTCCTGATAATAGTGGGTGTGTTAAGTTAATCTATTCAAATATATGTATACTTTAGTTTTTGAAAAGTTTAGTTTAGAAATTTGACTATTTTGTTCGCAGTAAAGAGAAAGTTAATTTTCATTAAGAGTTGCAACATGGAGTAATAAATTATTGTCGTTCATTTTTGAAGAACAAAAACACAGAACTATTTTTTTAAGAATAACTTTTTGTGATCAAAGTTACTCTATGAAATGTATATTAAATTTTGGATTTTTAAATTTAGATATTAAGTGGTATATTGTCATTATACTTGCAGAAGGTGTCAAGTTAAAAAAACTTGCTTCTGAAAATTGATTTTTAAAGTTTGATTCTTTTACATACATTTACCGATATGTTAGGGAACTGGGACTGGAAGTCTTGTTGACATTTTTTCATGAATTATAATATATCTTTAAATACTTTATATTATAATCAGCCAAACAATTCTTAGTCGGTATAATGTGTTTTTTCAGTAATAACATATTCAATTTTGACCTAATAGGTAGTGATTTAATATTAGAGAACAAGTACAAGAAGTTACCAGATCATAGAGCGTGAAAAAATCTATCAAACTGATTAGGTCAGCATGTGACGAATTAATCAAATATATGTATAAATGTTTTTATGTTTAAATGTTTCTTGCTATACATAAAGTTAAACTATTGTTTATAAAAAGATAACTTTGTTCCTAAATAATTTAGTTAGCAATAGAATCTCATATCTCTTACTATTATACTAAATATAAACTCAAATATATCTTTAACAAACTGTTTTTATTAAATAAAAAAAAATCCTTCCTAAGAAAACAATTTTAAAATACTGGGGCTTGTAACTACTGTACGTGTACTCTTTTTTATCGCTGGCTTTGAGTAGGTGACGCAGTAAATGCTTTAGGGTAAAAATAAACTAATTTAATTCAAGCGTGATGTATTTTTGCGTAAAAATCGATAACATTTTAGCACTGAACATCTTGTCAGTGCATCTGGTAGGAGTGAAAAAGCGTCAATGACCTGGATAAATGTCCCTGCCTTTCAATAATTTTGACATTTCATTCAAAGGTCCGCCAGCATTTTTGATGCCTTTAGAAAATTCCTTTTCACAATTTTCTGTATATCTATCGTTATCTGTTCCGTATGTTATGCCATATACTTTTACTTTTATAATTATGGTTACTTTACTATCGATACATATCAATAATATATAATTACAAAAAAGTTCTTAGCAGTATAATAATTTTAAAAAAGCATCTTACTTTGATATGGTTATATATTTATTTGAAATTGTTATAAGAAACAAAAACAATTTACGTTTAACTTTACTAAAACAAGACGTCATTGTAACATTTTTTAAAAATAATTAAACAAATGCTTTCGTTTAAACTTAAGCCTCATTTTTCACAAACCGTTTTCGTGCTTAAGCTAACACTTTTTAGTTTTATCAGTGACACGTAATCTGAACTTTCGAAACAATTTATAAACTGTTGCAAGAAGAACATTAATTTAATTACATTTACCCATTATGTTTGCTTCATAATAATACAAAATATGTTTTTGTAGAAAATGTATTTTTTTTAAAAGTGTATATATATTATTAATATTTATTGATTAAAAAGTGATGCATGGGCAGAACGAAAAAATATACATTTATAATGAATTTCCGATATATGTAGAATACCATAAAATATTATTTCTTCTATATGTCTAAATTTGTATACACATTTAAAAGAAATCATAATTTCCTATTCAATATTTAGTTAGTGTGTGCACATGCTCCTTTTTTTCTTTCAATCATTTCCATTTCGCAAATGAGCGTATGAATCTTAACATTGTGAAGATTGATATAACATATTTTCTACGAGTTTTGTTGTTAGAGATCAACCAATTTAGTCCATGTGCTGGTACCAAATGTACATGAAAGAAACTGTGCGATTTTTCCCAGCCACCATATTCGAACCCGCGATCCTCAATTTGTATACATGTATTATTGACTTTTTGAAAGATTCATCATTGCCTGGTCGTTTAATATTAAATAGATTCAAAATAAAAGCATAAATGTTGAAACGTCGTATTTAGGTTTTTTACTTTTTACATTTGAAAAAAAAAACATTTACGTTGTAAGCTTTGATTTTGGTTCTTTTGTATTATGCTTATTTTTGGGTTATAATGATGTTTTTAAAACACGTCTGTGTACTTATTCTTTAGATAATATATATTATACAAAAAACAGGCCAAACACAATGCGTGTTATGTCTGAACGGTGGGCGGTAAATGCATATGAATTAGCGGTTTACTGTTTTTGTCGTATCGTGTTTATAACAATACCGAGAATTGGGTGAACACGTACATATTTTTACCCTTTGCCAATTTAATATAATATAATCAATTGATTATATCACGCTAAATCATATGTATAATTATAATAACTGATTGACATTTAAAAGAAAATTTAACACAAATATTTGTTGTAGTATTTGTATAAGCAGGTATTTAAAAAATCGATATAAATAACAGTGGAACCTCGCGTAGCAAGCATATTTGTCCCAGAATCGTACTCGTAATGCAAAACACTCGTTAAGCAAAACAAAAAGACATATCAATCAATGTAAAATTGTAAAATACGATAACGTGTTCCATGCCGAAAAAAATACTAAAAAAATTATAACGTTTATTCTAACAAAATTGTATATCGTTATTACTTAACCTAATTCTTTGTTACTAGACAGCTGACTAAAGACATTTGGTTTTACCGACGCTTTAAAATTTGGTGAAAATGTAACAAAGCACTATCATTAAATAAATGTATAGCTCTCATACCCACTGCTTTATTAGGGTGATGCTTCTCAATGTATGATGCAACGGTTTCCCCATCCTTTTAGTATTTTTCTTCTAGCGCCAGAACGTGTTTGATATCTGCTTGTCATCTGAAGAACTCTCATCACAGTTTCTTACTTTGAAACACAATGCAAACTCCGTGAGCTTTGGTGGTCAGCTTCTTGCTGTGACCTTCCACAAGCTCGATATCATTTTTATCTATATACCTCCAGCCACATGATGTTAACCAAAGACAATCTTGTTAACAACATATTGAGTATTGGTATCTGAGTGCAATCAGCTGATTATGCGGAAGTGATTGTGCTTTGGTTTTACAATACGGGACTTCCCAGTATTATCCTTGACACTAATTATGCAAAACGACGGTCGTTAAACGAGTCAATTTTTTTACAACTTGTTATGCTGATTAAGCAAATTACTCGTTATAAGAGGTCCTCGTTAAGCGAGATTTTGTTGTATTGTGATCCTATATGTTGTGCTCGTCCACTTCCGCCGCCTTAATTTAAATATGGTTTTTTTTATGTAAAAAAGTAAGTCGCCCTCGCGGGTGAGTGAATAGTGATCTGACTCACAAGCCTAGGGTCACGTGCTCGAGGCCCGTGCTGGTCACAAATTTTATAAATGTTTCTTCATTTTCATTGTAGCCAGGACACGAACCCGAAACGGTTTAGTTAATAATTAATAACTATTACTCATACAAAATGAATGTTAAGAAAATCTTTATGCTATGAAGATCCCATATGCTCCATATCGGAGCGCACATGGAAAAAAAAATAAGTTGGCGTAAGAAATAATATATGAATGAATAGTACTGAATATAAGTTAATTATATTTTTATAATATATACTTTTACAATACAAAATATAGTTAAATAAAGAACCCATTCAACGCGAAAGCTTTTGCAAATCAGGCATTTGCGATAGCTTTACAAATGGAAGACAAATGTTATTTCATACGTTTGTAGCCAATTTATACGTATCTAGACTTATAACACCACTAATAAGTAATTAAATGGCATCACAAGCGTCTATTTACAAAAAACGATAGCACATTTCAATATTTTTGGCAAACAACATTTTTATAGTTCAATGTCAAATTTTGTTTTACGTTACGATTTATTATTTTTATCCGTATTTTATGTTTAAAAAAGAACAAAATTATGACGTATATTAGCTGATAAACTTTATAAATATAATACAAAATGGGAAAGGATGAAATGAAATAAATATTCAAATGCCAGCGGAATCAACCAGATTTGAAATATTTCAATATATGAACGAACAGTTTACTTTTTTTGTTTAGTTTATATTGTGTTATAGAACATAAGATTTTCATACGTGCGACTGTTTTTTTTAAATCTCGACAATATGTACTTATATCGTTTTTTGTAACTGGACGTTTCATATGCTGATTTACATGTTTTACTCAAAACGTGAAATTTTTATGTATACACATTAATATTTATACAATGTACCCATATGATATATTTTTTTAATAACATATATAAATCATGATCATATGGACGCTTTAACATTTCAGGTAAAGTATAGGTATGTCACCCACCTTTGATATGCTAGCCGCGCCGTATACCCACCTAGCCATAAAAGATAAGATCAGAGAAGCGTACCCTAAAATCTAAAAATATCAACGAAACTGTTGGTTTGCGTGCAAATAAACTAATAAGGGGCAACCCCAAAACCTGGCCGTTACTCAACACGTTTTGCTCAGATTTGGATTTTTTAAATATATCTTTTCAAACCATTAAATTTGTTTTATTTCGTTTGATAATAATCTTATGTATATATTAACGAGAAAAAATGACCAACTATATTATTTTTAATGCTGCTGCATATTAAAATATCGGATTATGTTTCTTTGTATGAATTATCAAAAATAAATTTGAATTACGTGTGAAAACATTTTTTAATGAAAATTATTTAATGTACGGTTTTATTTTACAATTAAAAGAATAAAATTATCAAAGGTAACATTTTTTTTGTAGCTTGAAAACAGTGACGTTTCATTATCATTTAAAATTTTGCTATATACTCGTATGTAACAACATCATATTTATTAGTTTTATAATAATGCTATATTGCTTAACATTTATTGGCGCTTTTAAGGTCAGAAAACCTTTTTTTAAATTTTTAAAAATAATAACACAGTTTTAATACTTGTTTCTACAAAATGCATTTTTAAAAAGGAATACTAAATTTGTTTGTAATAACACGTTAAATTCATAATCTATTCCAATTGAATATGTTGTAGCAGATAAAATCAGTATTGATTTAAAAAAATTATATTGAGTTAATATTTAAATATTATGACTTTGCCCTAAAGTTAACTTGTAAAAAAAATGGTTTTTTGTTTTATTTTTCCATTGTAGATACCAAATATAAAATTTTATATTTCATTTTTAAATGTTTGTAGGATTATTTATCAGTCAACTTGAATGAATGGATGTAAATTTATGAAAAATATTTGCAAATAATATTAAATATTTTTTTAAACTCAAAATAAAAAATAATATGATTTCCTTAATATTATTTTTGAAAACAAAGTGTATGGTATTTTTTAACAAAAATAATCTTTTGAAAATCCTTTGGATTTTACGTGTTAACATATTTACTCACGTTCAACAATGGTATTCGTTCGAATTTGCCAATTCACCTATTTCTAATATATAATGCAAAATAAATTTATTTATTTATGATTATTGATTCCATACACTCAAATATATATTTTATTTTATGTAACCAACATTATTCTGCTTCTTCCAAAAATATTTGTTAAAATAAACCCAACCACTTAAAACCACGATTTTTTTAATTTCCGCTAGAATTGGATAGATAAAAATATTTCCCGATACATATATATGCATGTAACGTTTTCATATTATATAAATAGAAAAGAACTTTTTGAAGTGAAAACTTTTTTAGGCGCGTTTTGCGTTCTTTCTGAAGAGTGAACGAAAGTGAACCGTCACACTCGGGTCGGTGACGCTGACTCGGGTTTACTCGGCTCCACTCGACATAAAGCGCGCTC
>JAPMAG010003703.1:0-10069 GCA_036584685.1 Rhyacophila sp. Rhy_31_5
GGTGTCCATATGCTCCAACTAAGGGGCGTGACATGGAATCAGAAATTTACCTAAGCAGGGCGGCATAATCACATTTGCGACAAAGTCCTTTACGCTGGACAAAAGCCCCAGACACTGCTTTTAGATTTTATTACTATGAGTTCGGGGAACTCCAAGTAAGATGTCATTTTATTTTTCTTACTTCAACTTACGAAGTCTGCTTTTTAAAATTCAAGTTATAGAGTATCAATATGTACTGTCAATACCTTGCAGGGAAATAACATTTTTTAGAGTCAATAAAAGTGAATAAATAATTCGAGATACCGCGTATTTAGGGGTTCAGCGGAAGTGAATGGCAATTTTTTTCGTCTTACTGAAGATTACGATAAATATTCCATTGTATATTAAAAAAACAAAAGCAATTACTTTTTTTACGATATTTTAATTGAACAACTAAACAAAATTTGTTGAATATATTGCAATATTTGAAACTGTTATTAACTTTTTTTAATAAATTTAAAAAATGTGATATTGATTATTTAATAGAACCTTAGAAACTTCTAGAATAGCTTCTTAGAAGCATAAAGAATAGATAGAAATAAAGAAATAGTCAAAAAAAATAGTCGGGTGTGGTCAAATTAGAAAATCATGGTGGTGGGTTCTTATCAACATTTTTTGACATGCTTTAACCGGGGAAAGATTTTTACAAAATTTACATCGTAGTAAAAGCTTTATATGATATGGCACCATTCTTTTGGAACCTAATGTGATCCAGGTCTAATTATTCCAAATCGGGTATAAGAAAGTTAACCAACCATCATAGTAATCACTTGTAACTGTAACATCATTGTCTCTAGTACCATCAAAAAAATATGGCCCAATGATGCCGCCAGCCCAAATGGCGCACCATATTATCACTCAACGAAAGTATAACGGTCGTTGGTGTATTAATTGAGGATTTATAATGTTCTATCGTAGCTATTAAATTTATTGGCAAATCTAACCAAGTTAAAAAATGCCTCGTCATTCATGATGCCAAATATCACCACGATCATCTATACCAGCCTGTAAAACCTAAGTACTCTAATCTCGCTGCCGTTTATGCTCATTTTTCTATGTTTTATATGTCAATTATTTTTTAAGGGTGAAAATCTGTTTTAATAATATTTAACAAATACGATGAAGATATTCCCAATAATTATGCAAGGTGCCGATGAGAGTTATACAGACATTCATCGACACTTTAAATCACTGCATCAATCTTGTCTGGTACATGTTGGCTACGTCGCCCAAACTTACTCGTAATTGCATCATATCCCAATAAATGCAAATTTTCAAAATTATTCATCACACAGCAAATGGTCAACTTGCTTGCACATGATTGACATACAAAACAAACATGCAATAATTTTCGTATATTCACAATATTATTAAATGTTTTATGAACATCAACATATTGTTGTGGCGTTAGGTGCTCCATAATAAATTTTTATCGACCTCTCTCCATGATTGTCAAATATAAACTGGCAAATCATAGTCAAATCAACATGACAGACAAACGAAATCAGCCTGGAACATATAACGCACTCTGTATTTGTTTTCATACTTCGTGTTCATTAGGAGTGAAACAGTGCCCACGCTATCAATACAATTTGAGTACTGCATAAAAGGTTATTTATCATGTCTTTGAAATTTTAGAAAAACATGCACCTTAAATGCAAATTAATATAAAATAACTTAAAATAAAGTACGCCTATCAATCTGGGATATCGGGTTAGAATCCCAGGCTAGTTGTAAATTTTCTCAAATGTTTATTCATTTGTATTGTAGCCAGAACACAAACCCGACACGGTTGAGCTAATAATTAACAACTTTTACTCGTGAAAATTTTTTTTAAGAAAATCTTCACGCTATGAAGATCCCATGTGCTCCATTTTGGAGCGTATATGGATTGCTTAAAATAAAGTAAGATATATTTATTTGTGCTCGTATATTCTCCCTTTTCTATGTGACATATATTAAAATGACCCTGATTTACGTGGTTTTATTTAGTGTTTTATTGTTTCTAAATGCATTGTAATTATTAAATGAGGTCTTAATGTACATGATTTTCCATTTGATCATCTCTTAAAGAAACAACAGAATCGATACAACAAATGTTTAGTTTTAAAAATGATGAAAAAAGGTTTTCATCTCATTATTTAGATATTAATGTACTGAAAAATGAACATTTTAAATACAACTGAGTATTTAAAATAATTTGACAATTTTTTATAGTAATTTGCGTGTCTCGTCCCTTTTATAAGTGATGTTATGTATTTATACAAATACAACACAAAGAGAGAGAAATATCAAAATCAATACAGTTTTTAGGTATTATGCGACGTAGTGTGATATTTTCAGAGTGTTTTAAAATAATTACCGGTGAATAAATATTTCTGTTACGAATCCACATTACAAGTGAGATAACGTCAATCAACCCAGTAGAAGTGCCGGGCTGTGATGAAATCGATAACAGGTGAAATTATTGATTTTTATTTCATATAGATATATGAAAGCCTGTCATATATTTTATAACAAGTAATTGTTTGTCATGTGTGACTCAAAGTAAATGAACCACACGTATTTGTATATTTTTATCGGAGGCGATTACACAGTACTTCAAATTAATCATTTGTTTGGTCAAATTCGAGTCATATCAATTCATAAAAATGAATAATGTATGGTTTTTATTATATTTTTGTCTATTGTAAAAGCTCTTTATTGATATTATATTTTATAACAAGTCTTTTCCGGTTTCACGATAAACTTGATTGATAAAAATATTTCCCAATAGCAAATAAAAGCTTGTATTGAAACTGTCTCTAACTTTTTTATTTCAAACTCTTTATTTAGTTATAGTAATAAAATTTTTAATAGTTAATAACTGACTGCAAAACTTTTTTTTTGGACTTTTTTGTATGTGTAATAGTTATCTTCCTCCTTTCATTTTTACTCAAATGTTGAGAATCGCTCATTATTCATCGTAATTTAGTGATATTATTAAATAAATATTTTCTACTGTTTATATTTTAATATTATAGATAACAGTTAAAGCAGCAATATAAGTCCATCGAAATAGCGGTATTATCTAATGGAGATAAGATTTTTTACAAGCACTCTCAATTCAATTAGTCATCCAGAAATGAATAATTTTGCATATATTTTTACGGCACTTTGCGATTTGAAAAACGTTGCTACATTCCTCTGTCTGGGTGGGTCAAACTGAGAAGGGAAGATACCGTTTGCTTTTAATTTAAAATAAATAAAAAGCATGTTTAAATGCTATTCGTAAAATAATTGTTCTGATATATACATATTATACGTATGTTAGTTTGATACTAACAAAATTCTATTGAGTCGTAGATATATTCGTTTTATATTTGTAACATACCAAAAATTAAACAAATATATATTTGCTCACGTATCCAAAACTTTCTGTAATTTATCAAAAGATTTTTAAAAAGAACAAAAGTTTTTACTACGACTAAATATTTTTTTTCGAATTTTGATAAATATATTCACGTTATAAAAAATCTATTAATTTGATTGAATTAAACTATTCAAACCAAAATGCATACAATTAAAATTATAAACGATAAACAAAGGCTTTTTGGTTGATTGCGTTTATTAGACAATTAAAAGCAAAATTGTTTTTTATTATACAAAAAATCAGAAAGTACATTATATACAATATTTTTATTTGATTTTTAGCCCATTTACTAATCATTTTACACTTCCTCATTTAATTTTTTTTTTGAAAAATCCATAGGTGCCTAAAAAGTAATATTGCCACTACTTTATTTCTTTAAGCCATGCTTGCTTCAAAATAAAAAATATGGATCTCCACAACGTGAATATAATTTTGACAGTTATTTTTTTACGAGTAATAATCGTCACTTATTAGCTCAACCGTTTTGGGTTCGTGTCCGAGCTACAATACAAATGATTAAGCATTTGTAAAATTTGCGACCAGCATGGGCTTTGAACTCGTGACCCTTGGTTCATGAGTCAGAGTCCACTACCCACTCATCCACGAAGGCGACTTAATTTTTACTTACTTTTTAAGTGATTTTTTAAATAGGAAAGAAACTTTCAACCGCGATTATTACAGAATTGTCTCATTGTAGGTTAACATTTTTTTTACACCACACCCTTCAATTAACATATGTCACTATTTAAAACTATCTTTAACAACATTTTTTATACTATGGTATCACATACGCATATTTGTGTTTATTTAGTTTTTTTGGGAAAAATGTTATAAAAAAATAGTATTTTTACGATGTCTAAATACACGATTTTTTGTGGCACATAAAAATTTATTATTTTTTTTTATATATTTTTTTAAACATGTATTATTTGTGATTTGAATAATTACTCAAAACTACTATTTTCTATTTTCTGCCAGTCCTTGATAAAAAAAATAAACACTAGTTACATTTTCAATAAACATATAAAAAATATTACTTCAAACACTTAGTAAAATAGTTAATAATTACTTCGGTGAAAATATGTAGATTTAAAAATTAAACTGTAATGTCTACAAGTTTTCATGAAAAACTGTTAAAATTATCAAGTTAGATTTTTTCACTGACGTTTTTGACCCACCCAGCCGCTAAGCAAGCTTCCTCGTTCAGCTATAACTAGAAGCTTTTCCGAGCCTTGGATAAATCCATAAAAAGGCACTTTCCTCTCAGTTGGTGGTACTCTATGTAAACCACCTGCAGAGATCGGTATCCGCGTCTCACAAAAACCACCTTCCTCTGAAAGCTCGGTCAATGGAAGTCCCGCAACAAAAGAGGCTTTCAATATTGAAATTATAACATGCATTCAGTTTTCCTGATTGATGTTTTTTTTCATTTTATATTCTATGAAAGAATGATTGAGAAAATTGTAGAATACTTTAAAAAATATATATCAACATATTTTATACTTTGCAGAGTATATCAACAAACAATGATTAAGATATAAATTGAAAAATTGAAAAAAAAATTATATTATGAAACAATTATTTGTAAAAAAAAATCACTTGTAATTATGAAATACTTTTGTATGTGAATACTCAAATATATAATAAAGTCCTAAAATACTATTTTTTAGTGTGCTTTATTATAAATTTAAAATCATGAGTTAGTTAACACCCACATTGTTTTGTAGTTTTATTTAACTTAGCAATAAAATTTTAATATTTCCTATGTATACGAGTATATATTCGTATTTTTAAGAGTTTAAATTACTTAATATTTGATATATGAAGAGATGTATGATTACAACTATAAAATTATTTATTGAGTATTTTTACAACAGTTTAAACACAGTATATATACATATTTTTTGTAATTAACTTTATGAAACATTTTGCTTAAGCTATAACATATTGACCGTGCTTAGGTTAAAGAGAATAACCCTCGCAGAACATATTTCACAGAAGACACAAAAAACGCGTTTTAAAGGTTTTTTCGAAAAAATCACATTAACACAAACATGAAGTGCATGATCACTAATAAATTACTGTTTCATTTCTCTGATTTAATAATAAAGAAAGTTATTAAAGAAAAATCATTAAAATTGAGGGTTAATGCTTTTTTTACTACACAAACTTAGTAGTTGGTTTTTTTTTTAAATCTTAAAGTAAATTTTGATAATAATTCGGCATTTTTGACTTAATTCCTTTTGACCGAACATGTATTTAGTTGGTCGTATTACGATTTTCAAATAATAACTGTCTTCAAAAAACTGAGGGTTACACTCTTTTACCTAAGCAACGTTGATATGAAAAATAATACGATATTATTAAATATGTATATTGATTTTTAAAAATATTTTACAAATTAACATCAATACGCAATTTGTAATAAGATTGAATTTAAGGTAAATTGTGCTTTTTGTTTTATTTATCAAACAATTTATGATATACTTGTACGATTTAAATTGATGTGAAAATTGAAGATTGATTTTTTTAAAAGTTTATTCATTTTTGTTATGGTCAGTATACAAATTCAAAATGGCTGAGCTAATAATTGACAATTATTACTCATAAAAAAACTCTCAAAACAATCTTCACATTTTGGAAATCCATATGCTTTGTTTTTTAACAGATATTGTTAAAAATGTATACCATTATGAAAAATGATATATTATATATTTTCTTAAGTCACTATTAAAAATAATTTAAATTTTATAGTATAAATTTAAAAATTTACAAAACTACTTTATTTTTAACAATACTCATTTTTTCACTTTTTTTGCAACTATATAACTGTAAAATTAAAAGAAACTACATTTTAACAGTTTATATATTTTTATTATTATATCATCAACGTAAGTAAGTTTTTTAATAATAATTCACCTTTTCATCAAAACTTGTAAATACTTTACCGCTAATTACTTTGGTTGTTTCGCAAAATAACCACACACGAAATTAATTTAAGGCCAATTATTTTAATTAAAGACTTAAAGTAATACTCGAATAAATTTAAGATTTAAGGTGAATTAAGAAAGTTATAGAAGTTTACAGTTATACTTTGTGAAATAAATGTAAGTTCGTATTATAATCATAATAAATATCTTACAATCAAATAAAGTTTTTTCAAAATTTACATTGCTATGTGTTTTGAAAGACATTTCAAAATTAAATTTCTACTAAAGATATGAAGTGCGTAGAGCCAACTGTTTTGAACTCTGTAATTGGGAGAGAAACTACTTCATGGCTGTTCAAAGTCGATTTGGTGTTGCATCCCTAGTATAAATATAAAATTTTATTTTGTTAACCATATCCGTTCTGAAATCAATCCAAAACATATTGATTTTTACAATGTAGAGATTGTTTTGAGAGTTTTTTTACGAGTAATAATTGTCAATTATTGAGTCAACTGTTTCCGGTTCGTGTCTTAGCTACAATACAAATGAATAAACATTTGAAAAAAAAATGCAATCAGCATGTACCTTGGACCCATGACCCACGCTTGCTAAAGTGTACGCGCTATCAATTAGCTTAACGAGGGCAAAAAACATAGTCTAATATTCTTTTCGTTATATTATTTTAAGTAGGCTTATAACATATTTGAGTATATCACTTGAAATAGCGTCGCTAGATATACTACAAAATGTCGATATTGTAGTGTAGTTTACTTACCAGGTACAGGACGTAGTTTTTTTGCATTTGTAGGTGAGAAGATAGTTTATTCAACTTACAAGCCAAGTATTACGAGCTCGAATACCATACACAAATAATAAGAGTTAAATCTTCATATCTGTCAAAACAATCGTCACTCTATGATTATGCATTGCCGTTACGGAACAGATATAATTAAAAAAGTAATTTAAAAAAAATACAAATTGGAGGTATTTAAAATATACGACATCTTTGCATTATTGCATGTTGCAATTTGAGCAGTTTATGCCACTGAAATATAAATAAAGTTATAAATAAATATTTATGACAAAATAAGATTTAATAACAAACAAATAGGGTCCCTTTAGAAATCAACTGAAAATTATTTATTTAAAGTTTGTTCATATAACTTCATTGTCTAATAAATGTTAATTTTATATTTATAAAAAATAAATATTGAATTATTACCAATTTCATTCAACGAAATATTTAAAATTGACTTACTGTAATAAGAACGTAGCAATAGCAAATATTTTGATAAGATTAAAAATTATTCTGATTAATCTTTTATAAACCTCTGTCTTAGTACATTTCGTACTGATTTACTCTGATAGAAAACTCTTCTGCTGAAAGAAATTAAGGCTTTCAATAGCGTGCAGCCTGCTGAGATTTCGTTACTGGAAGTCTTATAACTACATATGTGTATTGTTAATTGTCCGAGACAGTTATGGTACTTTTAATCACTGTTTCTGCTTTTATCTGAATTTTGTATACCTTCTTAATGTAAAAAAAAAAAAATATTCCTTATTCCTTAATGTATAAGCTTATTTTTAATAAATACTAATATTTATATGTTTAATTGATATGAGTAGCCACTCAGTCGCAAGTAAATGTTATACCGAGTTGTAAATATGAAAGTTATGAAATTAATTTCAAATCTGATAAACTTTTAAATTTTTTTTAATTTTTATATTTATAGAAGAAACATGATTGAAAACCAAAATAGTTTCATATAGTATATTAAATACCCAAATTTACCAAAATAATATAAAATATGTAATAATTTATAAACATCATATGTAAACAAACTGTTGGAAAATATTTACTTCGCGATGGTCATTCTTTTTTCATCTTGAAATCGATATAGATTTTTTTTATTGAGATAATACAAATATTAAAAATAGCTTGATTAAATTTAGTTACTCATTTTTTTTGTTATTAGTTGTTTAAATGTCATATAAACCATGTAATAATCTTAAAGAGGAAGAAAGGGTGACTACTAACGTCTATGTAGCTTGACAAGGGGGAGAGTAGGTTATTTTTATTGTTATGTAACACTTGTTATTTGAAATTTCGTAAATTTGAAAAAAAATAAGGGATAGAAGATCAAACTAAATTTCTGCATAGTGTTACATGAGAGAGGGGGGTAAAAAATATACGGTTTATGGACGGCCCTTTAAAACCCATTATATTGAAGTAGAAATATAGTATTTGTAAACGTAAGTTTCTAAGAAATCTCAGAAATTTTGCCTGCTACTATATTAATTTACTTTATAAGTTGCAAAACATAGAAATATTGTTTGCTATCTCCATTGTGGGAACCAAGCACCAAATAAGGTTGACAAAAAATAGTTTCGAGTGTAAATCTTACAGTTGGCAAAAATTACACATTTTTTACATGCAATTAAAGTCTTGATATGGATTAAATTAGTTTACCTAATAATTTATTAAGTCAAAATTTGTTTTCTCCAACTTAAACCAAATATAAGTTATAAAAGATATTGTTTTTATTCAAAATATAAATACTAATATTACATTATCTTAACTATGAGTTTAAATTTTATTTTTTAAGAATTAAGAATCAGATGTTTACTAAACTAATCTATATTTTATTTTTATAAAGTCTCGTCAATTAATAATATTTTGTTCCCAAAATTTTTATATTTAGATGAATTTTAAATAAGTAAGCATACCACATATAACAAATTTTTGCGGACCGCTGCTAATATGGTCTACAGACTTCAAAATCGAATTAACTGAGATTCACTGGTCTACATAGACCAAGTGAAGTGCGGAACATATTAAGCTGTAGTCCCTTTCTCCGGCCAATTTTACTTTGCCAAGTATTCAACAGAGGGTGGAGTGACTTTGCTAAGAAATAATTTTCTAAGGGACAGCATCGGGTTATATAATATGATTTATTGTGCATAAGACAAAAACTAAGTTTTGGAATCGGTTGGGTAAGACATTACTTAAAAAGAACTGATTTATACTTTATATATGATTTTGTCAAAATTACAAATTATATAGACTTAATATTTCAGTATAAGACATCAATTCATAGAAAAAAAATATACTACATTTTTTATAATCACTTAAATATTTGAATTATTCTCTCAAACTTACATAACGTTTGTTTATGTAATGTGACTCTAAAATATAAAGTATTTGTTCCTTATCTAGCGCATTTATCAATTTTACTTCTTTTATGTTCAACAAAACAACAATCTTAGTCAAACAATACTACAATTCCAACGATTATTATATTTAATCATTTTTCAATCACCTTACAACTTTTCAGATTTTTTGACATTACTAATTGATGCAACTGCGGTGGATACTTTTTTAAGACTCTATGAAAACATTTATTTTGTTAAAGATAATTATTTTTATCCATTTTAAGAAACAACCTAATTATAAAATGTGAACACCATAACAAAAACATAGTAAGTATGTATAAAATTGAAGATATTATTTACGTATATTATTAAAATTTGATTAGAGATGTTTTTTTAATAAATAAATACGACTAAAAATATGTTTAAAAAATAATAAAAAACCTGATTTGACTATATAGTGTGTATTATTTTTAGTATAGATAATTAAAACGTTTTTATTTTTTTACAAACTATGTTTTTAGGAATAAGTCACGGT
>JAPMAG010003705.1:0-10067 GCA_036584685.1 Rhyacophila sp. Rhy_31_5
CTAAATATTTATTTTAAAAGTATATTGAATGTATCTTTATCACGACTTTGTTTTTAATGAACATTATAATCATATCTTTGCACTTTTATATTTAAAATCATCCAAAATATCCAATTTTATTTAGCAAACTACGTTTTAAGTCGTGCGAGTTAATTCACTTAATCAGTTAATGTGAAAAGTTACATAACTTTTGAGAGAATGGAGGGGGGTCAAGCTGAATGTCTACATGGTGTGAAATGGAGGGGGGGGGGGGTAAAAAAATGTAAGAAAAAACGTGACGTGGCTTATGGACGACTCCCAAAAGAGAAGAGATGTCAGAAAGAAAACATTTATTATCATTGTTCGTATTTTTTTAATACTACACTTTTCGAAATAGACCTACGTTTCTATGAAAATTGATTTTGAAGTTTTTATTTTGTTTCCGGTCCACAGAAACTTGAGCCTTATTTATTTGGCCCATGTCAGTCTTTGAGTTTTACGCGCTTGTTCTACAATATTTATGGCTAATCGACGAAATACATAGAAAATAAAATTTGATTATTTGACTTAATTAATGGTGTTATTTTCTTACGAACAAATTTAATACTTATCTACTTGTAAAGGTTTTCAAAAAACTCTTGCTTAATTAAAAATACAGTGTTTCTTTAGACAAAATATATAATTAGTCAACAATAATTTTATATAATGCAGTAGGCTTTCGATAACTCGGGGCTATTGTGAAGACACGAGTTAAAGGTATGTCTAACTTCTATAAGAAAAAACAAGAATTCTCTAAATTTTTACAATATTACGAGTATCATTTATAAACGTAGTGTTTTGAAACATCAAAAAAAATACTACACTAGTTAATCGACAGCCCAATAAATACGACGCCGGATAATCAAAAATCTGCTCTACAAAAAAACTTTAACAGTTATCATTTTTTAATTTATGAATGTATTATGTATTTATTTTTACATCAGTGCGAAACTTTCGATAAACAAAATCATATCAAACACAATTATTATAATAAATTTGGATCCATGTACACTAACGAGTCTATCGGAACAATTAAAACCCCATATTTTTGTCAAATGAGACGTGTATTTCCAAAGTGAACTTATTCCACTTCAAAAAATTTGTGCTAAATGCCAAAAACTCTTTATAGTGTAGATATTACATATCGACCGTGTTTAGTTTAAAGGGCGCAAACCTCAGTTTTTTAAAAAGTGCTTTAATTTGAGAATTACACTGTACACAACTAAATACACGTTCTGTCAAAAGGAATTAACCCAAAATTGCCGTATTTTTATCAAAATTCAGCTTTAGGTTTTGAAAAAAGGACGATCTACTAAGTTTGTATGGAAAGGAAAAAAGTATTAAACGTCAATTTTAATGATTTTTCTGTATTAAATTTCTTAATTATCAGATCAGAAAAATGAAACACCAATTTATTGGTCATCGTGTACATCGAATTTATGTCAATGTGACTTTCACTAAAAATCGTTTAAACACGTATGTGTGCCTACTTAAAATCTGTTATTCCCTTTTACCTAAACACGATCGATATTTTTTGTTATTTCCATTTGTAGTGTGAAAAAATGCTCCGCAACCGCTGGTGATCTTCGGTGTGCTGTGATTTTCTCAAGAATATATTTTTTAATCACCACGTTAGTTTCTCTTAGTCAAATATCCTCTAACTTTTTGCCAATATGTAATTTCTGAGACGAAATATATAGTTTAAATAGAAGTAAATATTTACATACATACAGGTATTTTATTATGTTTTTTATCTAATGAAAACATATACGTATTAGTGTAATTTATGTATTTGCAAGCTTTTACTTGTGATGTACCGCGGGATTGTCGAAAAATGTTGGTGTTTCGTGGAAGATGAAAGGTTGCGGAGCACTGGTGTAATATACTATTTGCAATGTAGATAACAAAAGATATGTAATATTTGCAGCAAAAAACAGTTCGTTGGCAATTGCAAAAAATTTGTTGAAGTGGAATAAGTTCATTTTGGAAACACACCCCTCAAATTGTGTCTGAGTTTAACAATTCCAAAAAAATAGTCGTATATTTGAAATGAATTGCAGCAATCGAGATTGCAGCGAAATATTCAATAATAAAATCGCGAAATTATTTATTTCTGTGCAGTATACTCGTTGTTGGTAAACGCTTGGTTGTTGATGCCATATCGGCCATCTTTCTGGGCCGCTGCTGGCCTGGCGATAGCATCGGACGGCGATACCGTCTGCCCTTGAGGCTGCATGACCATGTCTACTCTGTTGGGTGACCAAGACCACTTTTCGGCTGAGCCGCGTCTCTTGAAATGGATTGCCGCCAGTATTAAAATTATCCCAATCGCCGTCACTATCCATTGCATGACTTTGCCGATTTTTATCTTAAGGTAGACTCCGTTGAGTAGGTCGTGGATTTCGTCATTTATTTCTGCACCCTAAAATGATTTCAAAAATATTTAAGGTTTTTTTTATTATTATAGTAAGAGCCATGTTTGCTTGCGGATGCACACACCACATTAATTTACATTCACTTTCCTGCAGATTACACCATTTCGCACAAAAGGATATATTGCAAATTTAAAAGTCAAACTAAAAACATTTTCATAGAGTATGTTACTTAAATGTATTGCTGTTCATTTAACCCGATTTAGAAAATAAAAAGTTTTTCTCCTTCTAAAGCTAATCTAAAGAGTGAAAGAAAAAGTGTTAAAAACTGTCAATTCCCAGTCCCAGTACCAGTGGCGAGCGCAAACGACTTCTCTTAAGGGTCGTCCATAAATCACATTACGTTTTTTCTTATGTTTTTATCTAATGCTAATACAATTTGGTCCTGGGTTAAGCAGTTGGAGGAAACTGGTAGTACACTAAGAAAAGATATCATGGCCAACACACCCTATGAAAGCCAAGGGAGAGGATTATTGAATAAGTTAATGCCATAGTCCACGATAAAACTGCAGAGCTGTACAGAACTTCAGAGATAGTCTCCAACAGTGTGTTGCTGCTAACAGCCGGCATTTTGACGACATAATTTTCCATAATTATAAATGGTATGTACTGCTAACTTTGAAAATAGAAACATTTTTTTCTTTATATAACCACAGTTCTTTTTAAAACTCCACAATACTGCTTTATCAGTTCTGCTGTATCCTGTATAATAATGACTTTACCTCATCAACCCACATAATAGGGAATAGTCCAGGTTGAACAGAAGCAAGAACTGTGATGGCTGGAAGTTGTAATAGTTCCATATTGAACTGTATCCGTTTTGCTCCTCTTAAAGCAGCGCCAGTTTTCTGGAATAAATAAACAAACAGTAATCAATAATTACATAATTATCAACATTAGAACAAATTTGAAAAAAAAATCAATTTTACTGATGCGTAAAAATACACTGCGTTAACCATGTTATCTTATAGCAGTGGTTTCCAAACTTGATGTTAATACGCCCCCTTTAAAAAAAAATCTTATAGTAGCGCCTTCTGGTTTTAAAAACAGTGTTTTATAGTATTTCTATACATTTGTTAAGAGAATATTTATTTTCCTGCGATAAAGAATACTATATTTAGTCGACTTTATTTGGAAGAGATATAATTTTTCGAACCGTCACTTCATTTCCTTACAAGAAAATTCATATTCAGCGCGACAAGATATACGTTCGAAAGATATTAATGATGTGGTCAATATGTGGATTAAGTAATTAATGCGTATTAAGCTTGGTACTAGTGTTCATTTAATATCATTTAAGAGAGTTAAGCTTATGCTCATTGTTGAATAACGCTTTGTTTCTTTACGCAGCAGTTATTAAACAGTGATTCGTCGAAAAAAATTAATAGGTCGTAGAAAAACTTGGATGTGAAATTATTGCAAACCATCTGCAACTAATACCATTCTAATTGCTTATAAATATATTTTTATATAAATTAAAAAATAAACTTCATATTTTCCAATAAAATTAAGTACTTTATGAAACTTTTATAACCATTATTCTAAAGATATTAACCATTTAAAAAATAATATGACAGTAGTTCTCAAAGTCAAAAAAGTTGGCAACTATTCCAAGGTATCCGTAGTGGCTTTAAAATTAACTTATTTCATATAACGTATAATAAAAATGTTTGTAATATTTGTTTAGGTTAGATTCATCACATTATAGTAAACTTCGTTGGACTGTTAATAATATTTCATTATACATTTTTTATATTGAATACTGAAAAATGCTCGCAAAAATACAAAAGCCTCCTCCCCATATGATGAGAGTATTTAAAAATATCAACAATATAAACATGATATGAATGAAGAGTTTTCCGTCCAGGTGTTTTGTTCAATTCGAATGAACGGTTTAAATATTATTAAATAGTTGACTGTTGACAAAAACCATATACATCATTTGCAGACAGAACTGGGATACAAAATGGTTTTGCTAAAAATTGACAAATGTACTCGTAAAAGCCAACTGGATTCCATCGTACCAAGAGGCTGTTGAATACCATCGTAAAAATGTGTTTGATAGAGTTACGGTATGCCGGCATGACATGGGAGGATGAAAAAGACTGGCTAGTGAGAGAGACTCACAGAGGCTACGTGTGTTGTTCACATATTCACTTAAGGGGCATGATATGGTAAAGAAGAGTCGTAAAAAATCAGTCGTGAAGAATTTTTTCGTACGTGGAATGTACCAAAATATGCTCGATTTCTTAATGGACATGGAATTAAAATAATATAGAATGAACGATTTGAATCATGAGTGAAAACTTAGTACGGGTGTATTTTAAATAATATGTATTTGAGAAACTTTCAATCGATACTGCTAACATATATTAAATAGTCAAACTACCAGAAATATCCATAACTTTATAAAGATCATGTTTTATTCATCGAACTAGAAGATATCATGCCTGAAAATGCGAAATGTTTGGACGCTTTTAAGGTTGGAACGAAATAGTTTAAACATATATTTTAATGAAGTATCAAAATATACCGACAAATAATTATTAGATACAGAACTGATTATAAATGTCATAACATTCAAATGAATCGCTGAAGTTTGCAAATTTCACTACTAGAATAATATAATGTAACACTTAAACCCAATTAAATTATTTTCCATTATTTAATACTAACAGGTTCTATATCAACGTATGTCTTGTGTTTTTCTTTATTTGGATGTATTCCTTCCGCAATATATTCTCTGAGTACAGGATCTGCCAAATAGAAATGTGGAAAGCTCGCGACGACGGGAGCCTTTTGGCAGGATACCAAGCTCTGCACTCCTTCCAGTGCACATCCATCGCGAATACTACTCCAATTCCTTAAAAAATAAATATTATACATCCAAATTTTAAAAGTCAAAATAAAATTTATGAACAGAAATATATAAGCACTTTACTCATTCACTTTGAAAAAGATATCTGCAGTAAAATACTACGTATGTAATACGTGATTTATTTAGAAGAAAGATCATTTGTTTTGTATTTATTTAAATTATATTATTAACAATTACATATGAATGTACAGGTAGTCGTCGACTTACGACCACAATCGGTTCCGATATACAATACGTAAGTTGATCTGGTCGCAAGTCAGCCAATGCAATAATTTCAAAATTAATAATCCAGAAGTAACATAATTCCAAATGAAAATAATTTGATAATTAAATTTTTTCATCTTTTCTAACATAATTAGTTTCATGCGCCATTGATAGCGTGGGAAATATATATAATAAATATAATTTATATCGATTAATGTTAAATGTAAAAATATTCGTACATTTATTTTAATTCGACTCTGCTTAGGCAAAAAGGCGTAACCCTCATTTTTTTGAAAAGTGCCTTTATTTGAGAATCACAATGTTCACAACTAAATACACGTTCTATCAAAAGGAATTGAGCCGAAAATGCTGAATTATTATCGAAAATCAGTTTTAGATTTTGAACAAAGAACAATCTACTATGTTTGTGTGGAAAGAAAAAAAGCATTAACTCTCAATTTTAATACATTTTTTTAATAAACTTTTTGATTATCAGATCAAGATATTAAAACATAAATATATTGGCCGTCATTCACTTCAAGTTTTTAATGTGACTTTGAATAAAAATTATTAAAACACGTTTTTTGTTCTTCATGTAAATTTTTTTCTGTGAGAGTTAACTCCTTTTACCTTAACACGGTTGAAATGTAAATTATAGGGTATTATGATATTATAAGACTGTTTTTAATATTTTTGTTATACGTCTGCACAGTAAAAAAGGATAACGGAGTGCATTTTTAATTTGATCTTCCATGCAACAAAATATGCAACAGTTTCCTCATTCTAAGGATAGGACAAATTCGTAGCTTAGTTATAATGACTGTATAGAGGCAGAACCAATCACAGTTTCACGAATATTTTTTTGTCCTTCAGAATTATCGACATAGTATGTAGTGTGATACCATTAAATCAGTTGCAATTGCGTTAACCTTTTTTCTTTCTTTGTACTGCTTAGTAACGATCATTTTTGTTTTCAAATCAATAGCCTTTCTTTGCTTCTTGGCAGGTTGAGAAATTGACATTTTCCATTTTCTAGATATCTCGGAACTTCTTAAAAATGCTTATAATACAAAAACAACACGTGTTTATTGGACGAAGTCACAGATAATTCTGACCATGATGCGCACATACGCATAGTAATACAATATGTATCGTGCATAGACCGCTGGCGCCATGTTTAGCGCAGGTGGACAACCGATCGCAGATTATGGTTGTAAGTCGTACAGTCGTAAGTTGACAACATATATTTGATTTTTGAGAATAAATAAAATTTGACAGGGGTTCGATATTGTGACTGATTCTCTCTCTTAATGTTTTCTTCCATTTTTTTAGTTTTTAGTCCCAATGACACGGGTGGGCTGGACACGTGTCAGCAAATACATTTTGTATTGATAATTAACCAATGGTTTCTGCATTTGGCCTTAATATAATATATTGCACATAATATGACTATTATCGTTTGTCCAGGTCACAGTTCAATAGTATTTTTTTTATGTTTTCAGCATTTGAAAACATTTGCTCAGTTTGTAGTAAGTGAATGACAGTTTACAAGTATATCGATTTGTCACAAGAAAAACGTTTTTACAAAGTAAACATTTTCATTCTATGTAAGAGAAGAAAAACTGTTTTTGTAACGTTAAAATAATTCAGAAAAAAATGTTACGAAGATCGTTACTTTGTCAATTATAAGACTAAATTCTTATACGCAAATATATATTAACTTTAATTCTTTGTAACGTTTTTTATTCATGGCCAATGCTGTATTATACTACACTATTATTCATATATTTTACGTTACTTGTATATATATTGTATTTTTTACTTTGTTTAAAAAAATGTATTTACTCATTAGTGCATTGCTTCAAAAGCATTATAAAAATATCATAGTTCAGAACAAAGTAAAAATGTCATTTTAACCGTGTTATATTTAGTAAAATCAAGTTATATAAACGGGATGTATTTTTTTGTTTTAAAATGAACACTTATTACTTGTAAATACAGAATATTCATAAACAATTTTTATAATGACGATAATACCGCAAATTTAAAACCAATTATAAAAATTGCTTCGACATATTATTAAATTACTTGCGTATGATATCTCGAAATAAAAAAAATATCAGTGACGTAGATGCCCCATAGCACACTCATGCAAAGTTGAGGGTCCTCGCTGCCCACATGGCCCTTAATATGTCATTCAATATCCGATTTCAAGTAAAATTGCATTTTCTACTAAAAGCAATGTGTGCCATACTTGGCGATGGCATGAAGGGTATTCACAAGTAAACTTATATTATAAACACGAGTATATCTACTAAATTAAAAAAAAAAGGAAATTTGCTTATTTAGAAAGTGAATTTTCGGAAGTATACACCATGTTTATATCATTTTTACCCTTCCGATAATTGTAACGAGTGTTGAGAGGTCCTTTAGTAAGTTAAAAAATTTAAAGAAACTACAAACAAAACTCAATTGGAAAATCCAGACAAAACAGTCTCGTATTTTAGCCATTGAACATGAATGAGCATGCATAAAAAATGGAGCTTAAATAACTTATTAGAAATTTTAAAATCCGCAATTAAAATTTATTTCCTATATATTTATCATGTTTATAGCTATATATAAATAGCAGTAGGTACCATCACATACGGATAATTTTTTTAGATATTTTTTTAAAAATCATGCAAAGAGGAGCCCCCTGCGGAAATTTTGCATGAGGGCCCAAAATTTCTAGCTACACCACTGGAAAATATTACAGATAATTAAATGCGAAGATTCAGATAACGATAGCAGAATAGAAGAATAACTTATTCAGTGCGAACATATTTGAGAAGATCCTTTGGAAGAAGAAGATTCTATTTGAAAAAAATGATTTCATTGAATGACACAAATAATGTCAAAATAAAAAAATTATGATTCCAATACGAAATGAAGAATAAATTGTGAACTGCGCGAGAAAGAAAAATCGTAAAGTCACGATAAGAAAGTTTATATCGTCCTTGGATTGTAGGTAAGGTATGTCACCTTTATGGGACTTTTAATATCCTTTTTACCGCCCGTAATGAACGATCTAATTTCACTTTTCATATAAATCGGCCAAATTTGATTGATTTCTCCATAACATGTAACTAGTTCTAATATTTCGTAACAGAAATGATTTTTTTTTTGTTGTGGCACTGAGTGATTTGCCTTTTATTTATTGGTGAGGTATTAAAATACTGCATTTAATGTATTTATTACTTAGAACGACAGGATATTTATAACAATACAAAACTCGACGTTTCTTTCACGACATTCAACTATTTTCGTTGAAATTGATATTTTATTTTTTCATATATTTGTCAAGTTTACTTGAACTGTTGAACAGATTCAGACATTCAAGAGAACTTTAAATTTCTTGAAAGTAATTCGACCAAACTCCATTCCTATTATATAATACAAGTAACCCTTTTATAACGCTGTAGATATGTTCCTATAAAATACAGTGTTATACGAGAATGAGAGCAAATATAAAATTAAGTAATGCTTTCCGAAAACTTTTTAATATATATATGTATATATTTTTTAATTCAACTTTACTTGTGTTTAACAAAAAATGTAAGTAAACCAATAATTATGTTTTCATTTAATTCAAGCTCATTTTAATAAATTTCTTCTTCATCACTGTTCAGCACAATGAAGCAATGCCGTTTTTTGAGATGAACGATATTATCACTTTTTCAACCCATTTCTTCGTTTTTGCGTCTTCTGCCCTCTTTAAAAACCTGTTATTTTAGTCTGTTTGGCGGCCCTTCCAAGTTCATAGTAAACCTCATGGCATAGAGATAGGTGATTTTCTAGTTCATTTTTTAATTTTCGGTTTCTTTCTGCACAAAGTTCTTCAATCGAGAAAAATGATTCGAGATTTGTATGAATATAAAAGAGTTTCCGCAATTTAATTAACGTCTTAGAATGAAACCGTGTTGAATAGTTCGCCTTTGCTATCTATACAAATGTTTTTGTCATTTTCTTATCGTATAAGAGCAAACCCGTATTGTAAAAGCTATACCTATACGTATAATTGAATACTTACTTGGTGCAATAACACGCATTGTTTGGGTTTGTTTTACCGGATCCCAATACCATGTTTGAAGTCTCGTATCGATACGCCGGTAATCCAAAAGCCATCTTCTTCGCTTTGAACTCGGCAAACATTGGTCTGAAATATTAGAAAAATGTTTTATCCACTAATCATCAGATTCTTGACAAACTCTAAGGTAGGAATCATTACTTTATGATGACTATATTCCAGTTGTCTGAAATTATATTATCATAGATAAACACATTATTATGTTTTATGTATTGAACTATTATCACTATATTTGCATTTCTTAGAAAGTTTCCTGTAATTTACAAACAATTTTTAAAAACAACAGATCACTGTTGTAGGTAATATATTTACGAGTTAACAGTATAAGAGTGAAGTAAAATAATTGGAACGGAATCCATAGATTTCCATTAATATTTAATTCACAGATAGACCAATTAAATATAAT
>JAPMAG010003706.1:0-10067 GCA_036584685.1 Rhyacophila sp. Rhy_31_5
GCATTTTTCTTTGAATATCAAAATAACACCTCTTATTGGAAAACCCTATACAAAGTGAATGTGAAGCGTTGGACTTATCTTGGCCATGTGCTTAGAATGCTTGAATCGCATCACAACCACACATGCATCTTTCTTAGACTAGCCGGATTGTGTTCTTGGGACACAAAACAAAAACGGATTGTGTTCTTGAACACTATCCACAGGGTATATTCATAGGAGTAACGGAATATCTACAAGAAATAAAGTTTGGCCACTAAAATAGATTCATAAAACCAATATCTGGCGTCAATATACTTTTGAAAAAGAAATTACATTCATATGTATGTCTAAAGAGTTCTACACTATTTTATTTTTAACTCTCCAATTTATACGACAGCGCCCGCAGTCATAAACTCTTGCCTGGAATTGATAAATGAATCTTTTATTTTTTGCCGTACTTTATTATGATAAAAATGTCCATAGCGGAGCTAACCGAAACACGACCATTATGAGTTTTAATGTAAAAAAATATTGATAATTGTCATAGATTGTCTAATTATAAGTAGCATAAAGTGTCTTCTTCATCGGGTATGCGTCCAAGCCGGAAACAAGCCGTACGCCTAATAGTTCAGATGATAGTTTTTTTTTAAATATTATAAATGTATGACTAAATCATCATTTCACTCCAAATATTACAAATATGTATGTATTTAAAGTTTCAACGTATTTCTGGGTAAGTGAATAGTGATCCGACTCACGAGGCGAGGGTCATGGGTTCGAGGCCCGTGCTGGTCACAAATTTTTCAAATGAAGGACACGAACCCGAAACGGCTGAGATAATAATTAACAACTATTACTCGTAAAAATGAATGTTAAAAAAATCTTCATGCTATGAAGATCCCATATGCTCCATATCGAAGCGTATATAGAAAAAAAACGTATTTCTCCACCATCATTAATTAACAAATGAAGAACTGGCCGTTTCTACTTCATTGTTTTGTGGTATGTAATGTAATGTCGATGAAGTTTTCAACATTACACATTGGATGTCAAGTTTTATTATGCACTAGAAAAACGTCATAATCAATAGAAACTGTCCTGTTCAACTAATTATATTGATTGGACAAATGTATATTCATGTGACACTATTATTTCTTCTTAGATAAGCTCAATGCATTATTGTTATGCAATATACGAGTAACAAACGTGCGTTTCGGAATAGAAACTGTGCGAAGGCGGTTGGCTACATGTTATATATTGTACGAATACACTTTTACATGCAGTGCGTGAGATTCTCAATAATGTTACATTATTTCTTCTATGAGCGAGTGTGATCCTACGTATAAATAAATTACCTGACTCATTAACACACTACATACTCCAGAGTTGTATCTAGAACTTTGGCACAATATATTGCACATTGACTCATTTAATTAAATAGATGATATGGATCTATCGTACCAATTTACTTATCCAGAAGTAATACTTGTTAATCAATAGATTGTCTTTTAGATAACAAATTAATATACAAATTAAAAATAGTATTAGGCATTTGTTAAATATTAATATGTAACAGTTTTTGTATATTATCACGTTGTGAACATTGTAATTTTGTTTGTTTGTGACAAAGTTAAATTAGACAAATCAGTTCTTCATCTTTAAGGAAAATATTTAACGAAATTGTCTCAGGTGTTCATTTATATAAAGCACTTGAGGGATACTCAGTTATTATAATAGAATATATATATTTTATTAAAATAAATCTATTATTTTAAACATAGTATATTAATTTCTTTTCATGCTTATATTGAGATGTTTCAATGTTTGATATACCTATTAACCATAACATAATGCATGCCTTCCTTATATCCTAGGTTACACTTGCTGAATTACTATATTCCAGTGGTTTTCAAACTTTGTCGACTCACGGAACCCTTAGAACTATTGATTTTTTCGGGGAACCCCATCCTACCATTAGAAAAACATATCCTAATAAAATATTTAAAGTAGATCAATATGTTCTACGTTAAATATTATTTTAAGCAGCCCATACACAAAGCTTCTGATTATTTTTCAAATATATTGTACTATAACTGTATGTATGTTTATATTTTTTAGTTTATAAATACTAGTCAACTGGTGTAAGTATTATATTTTTTTGACTTGCGGAACTTCCAGAGATGTACCGCAGAACCCTGAGGTTCCACGGAACACAGTTTGAAGACCACTGCTACACTGTATCTAATATATCCTGTTTTTTTAAATTATTTTATATGGATTGAACGAAATATTTTCAACTAAATTGAACGAAAACGTTTTCTTTAACATATATTTTATTTCTTTTCATTGAAAATCTATCTTTAATATTGTTTATGAATTGAACTCAAACTGTGTGAAAGTCGAAGTATTCCAACAATAAATTAAATAAATAAGTACAATTTTAGCTGCATAGATATTATCAGTTCATGTTAATTTTTTTAATACCATTTCACCGTTTTCATTTCAAAACAGAACATCGATTTCCATAGTGTGAATATTGTATTAGATTATATTAAAAGGTTTTTAAAGAGTAACAATTACATGTAATTATCAATATTCATTGAACCTACATATTCTGATTCCAAATATGCACAAAAATCGAAAATTTATTACATTATTAAAACACAAATTAAACATTCTAATACGGGCCTTTCTCAAGTGACGTAATTACTTTATATTTTTTACGCACAATTGTATTTTTCATTGTTTAAAATAAGGAAATACTGAGCACGAAACTATAATTCGATAAAAAAAGAACAACTATGAGATGAAAAACTATATTTATTTTAAATTTTGTTAGTACTTACAGCTTTATTTATATTATAATAATAGTAATAAGGTACTATAGCACATAAAACGTTCACACGAGGAAACATTCCCAATTTAATAGGCGATGTATATACTCGTAACATATAATACATTGAAAAAAATATTTTGTTTATGTATAATTATTCTTTTATTATGAATAATATTACTCAAAATTATACATTGTTATAATGTATCCATGACTTAATATACGAAACGTGTGATCCTTTGGTAATATAATAGAAACAAACATTTTCTTTGATTATTTATGTACTGTGGCTGTTTACGGATACAGTACATTATGGGAATATTTATGAGATGTTGGTTAGTGTGTGCTCGAGTATATGCGATTAATAGTTGAGTTAAATATATTTTAATCGATAATCTAGGTCTGTATTTTAAGGAAGTCTCCTATATTTTTATTACGTAGGTAAAAGAGTGTTAAGAAATTTGAATAAAAATATGAAATCATGTCGTCTGTTTGTAATCAATCACACAACGAGTATAGTGATAATTTTTGATCAAGAATTTGAAACAACGTGTAAAGATAATTTTGTACGAACTGGGAGATGAAGAAATTGGCTGAAAAATGAATAATGCTGAAAAAACAATTACTGTTTTCGATAATATTTTTAACTTATAATATATATATCAGGGATGACTAGAGAATAAATCTTGTAAAATGTAAAGTGTTTTCGATTGATCGTGGATCTACAGTGTACTATTTCTTGTTCAAACAAGTAAAAACTACTAGATGTTCCAGTTCTTAAACTTCACTAGTTCCGTTATACAATACATAACTGTAGTACTGTCGTTAATTGGATTTTTTCTATAGTTATTTTTTATATGTAAACAATATGGGTTTTCAAAATACTAATACATATTTGAATGATAAAAAAAGAGTTTTTATTGTTCCCTCATAATATAATTACAAGCAGTATCAGTCGATCGCCGTCAATAATTTTATCAACTAGTCGCCCTAAAAATAAAAATGTGCCCACCCTGATATATATAATTAAAAATTGTATGCAGTGCTGGATTAACCCTTAAGCAAATCAAGCACGTGATTAGAGCATCAAAAAAGGGGGGCACCCCAGAAATTTTTCATAGCCAAATTGATTTGAATAACTTTGCAGTACATTTTGGGGCTCAAATAATTGCGAAAATAAATGTTTAGTGAATCGTAAGGACGGTAGTGCAATTATTCCGTCTGTAAAAGATGAAGAAAATCAAAATTTAGCTAAAGATCCAGGGTTGTAGCTTGATTTCTATGCTGATGATGTGGCTTATCGGATCGCTTGCCGACCTAGTAACTGTCATCACCACAATGGGGCATTTGACAAGTCTCACTGGCATTTTAGTAGTGTAAAATGTTGAAATAGAAGTGTAAGGAGGGACTAACATTAGTGAGTGCTGATGGCACCTGAAAGTCTTAATCCAACAGTGAGTGTACGTGAATGTCTGGCATACGGCATTTAGTTTATATTGAAAACCAATATCAAAATAAAAACCGTATTATTTACATTTGTCATTAGTTTTATATACGAGTATATTAAAATTAAGAATTTTGTAGGGCTTGGTTGCATAATTGACAATTATAGTTTGCACACTAATCCTTCTCGCAGGCCAGATGTTGCCTGTACTTACTTGAGAGGCTATGAGCGACAACCCTACAAACATTGTAAGAAAAATATGAATATGTATAGCCTTGGGCTCGTCTTTTCCCAGTCATCGTTTGAAAGTGATTGATCATGATAATATTATAAGTAAAGATTAAGAGATTTAATTACATTTAACTTCCGTGAGAGCAACTCGGAATATGTTAAGTATAATATTTGTATTGTTATTTTTTGTACATGAGCATATATTTTTATGGAATGCACAATATTAATACGTAATTACGGCAAGATAATTATATTTTAATTGCAAGAAGAAAATTTTGATTAGCGAATTGTCAATATTAACAGAAGATTTTTTCCTACATACTTATCAAGGCAATTTACACGCCCACTCGAAAGTATTGATTTATGTATTGTCATTACAATGGCGAAAGGCGTTAATTTGTAAAATAATCTGGATTTTAGCTAATAATGCTGCTTGGTAGAATTATACATGCTTTATCATCTGGTTAAACAAGCTTAATTGTATTTCTTGAAATTTTTCTGTAATATTAAAATGGCACTACATACTAAGTCGATAATGAATATTTTATTACTGGTAACAAATATTAAACCGACTAAGGATTATTTGACTGTATATTCTAATTCTAGAGAAAAATGTCAACAAGACTTAGGCTGTGGCCTCAGTGACCAGCGTGTGGCGTGTGGCGTGCGAATGAATAACAATCATTGTTATGTTATAAAGATTGTATGTTGATTGTTGGACGCCTCAATGGTCATTAAAGCCACAGCATTTAGTTACAGTTGTCCTAACATATCGACCCATTCCCAGCAGAAGATCGTAAGCGTAAAGATTTCATTTTACAGGAGGAGATTTTCATCTAAAGTTTTAAGGTTATTTTAATAAATAAATTTAAAATTAAAAACGCGTGTAAGTTGTTTTGTTACTTAAGATACGGATTGATGAAAACTTGATAGTCTGCGGACCGTACTAATAAACAAAACGCAAATCGTCCAATTGCCACCTACGATGTTCTGCCGGTAACGGGTCGATATTGCCATTATATCTATGAAGCAGATTCAATCTTTGAAAATCAATTTTCTCAAAACAGTCTTCTTTGACTTAGCGTTTTCTGCCAGTATACCGTCAATATGCAGTCAAATTTAAGTACAATAGAACCTTAATTCTTCGTCTTTTAAAAGATAATATTAACATAATTGGATACATTATCTTTTATTAAATTACAAGTTATTGTTTTGAAATGATTGCGCAGTTTACAACTATAGTCAAGTGTTTATAATAATGTCCTGAGTGTTAAGATCGGTCATGATATACGAGTACAAGATGAAAAATGTACGTTACATAAAAAATGTACGTATATAATATAAAACTGAAATGAAATAACGTAAAACAAATGACTGAGCAATAACAAGTACATTTCAAATAGAAATAAAACTTTAAATTGACGTGTCACTTTTATTGTTTTACTTATATAAGACAAAAGTTATTACAATTTTAACGAGACGCTTAATGCAATAATTTGCAAACGCATACTTACAATAAATATTTGAAGCAATTTATTTTAAAGAAAAAAAGCAAAAACGTTTACGTCTGTATCGAATCGGGAAAAGTAAATTTGATTACTCTCTCGAGCGTCCGTTTGTATAAAATATAATAGGAAACGATAATTGCTTTGAATAAAATATAGAATACTAGTTATATCATAATAACTTTTTCTATCAACGTTAATTTATAATTAGTGCTCTCAGTTATTTCGATATTGGTACTATATTTTCAGAGCAATTATATTTTTATGATTTTAATTTACCGGTAGTAAATTTTAAGTACTAAAAAAACACCTGACATTCTTAAGACTTTAATATTAAGAAATAATTATAAAACATAGATAATTAATTTTCTTTCTTAACCGTTAGTGGAAAGTCGTTAAGGATCGTCCACGAGTCACGTAATGGGAGTCACTTAAGGGAGAAGGAGTGGTGACCACCAACGTTCCCTATAATTTTTTCATTATGTGTGCGGCCCATCAACTTAGATGTGCGGAGAAAAAAAATATGCGATTGCGCAAATATGCATATTCATGCATAGCTAAAATTAAGTATTCAGCATAATGTACCACGAAATCATAAATTACATAATTTATGAAGACTTTATTCGAAATACGTACCATAATACGAGTACTTATATAATGATTTTATGTTCTACATACATCTCTGAAGAAAGGAACCAGAGAACCCATCATAAAGTATCAAATAAAATATATAATTGGATAAAACAAAAATAAGTTTAAAAGTTCCTTTCTTTGAGATGTGTGTGAAATATAGAAACATGTGTGCGGACAATTTTTCATAGGTGTGCGGCCGCACACGCGCAGACCCTAAAGAGAACGTTGATGACCACCAATGTCTACATGACGTTACAAAGGAGAGGGTAGGTTAATTGGTATCATAATGTAAGACTTTTCCATCAAAAAGTGAATGATGTTGATTGTAAATTGCGCTACTATTTAATGTGGAAATTTACGTAACCTTTGATATGAGGGAGGGGGGTCAAGTTTAATATCTTCGTGATGTTACATAGAGGAGTGGGGGGAGGGTAAAAAGCCGAACAAAAATCGTTACTTGGTTTAGAGATGACCCCTTATATTGAAGTATAAATCCAGTTTTCAAACTTATTCCTATAAAATAAATTCTAAAAATGAAGATGTGTGATGATCACGTGATGAACTCAGTTTATATATATACTATAAAAATTACAATGAGAAAATAATATTGCTTTTAAACAGACTAAATTAAAATAGCAAAAAATTACCTTTTTTTCTATAATATTCACCTATTTATTATTTATAGCAGATGACTGTCAGTAAATGCAAAAACTTTTTAAAGAATTATTCTGAGCCATTCAGTTGTCTGTCTACTTTTGAAATCTATTGCTGTGGGGTTGAATCTTGTTTCGGTCTGTTTTTATATTTGTATGTATGTATGTGTTTGACTGTAAAGCATATTAATCAAAAATGTGGCTTGGGAATCTTGATGTCTATTTAAAATTGTGTTCATGATGTCATGAAATTTTGTTCTGTCAATTGGCTAATATTAAAAACCCAGTAGCACATATTATAAATATATTATTTTGGTTACATCTTCAACTACAATATATTTTGCATAAAAAACCTTTGAAATATATATGTATGTTGTAAAGATATTATCTTATAGCTTAGGTCTACGTCCTGTTTCACAACCTACGGATTCACAAGCGAATGTGTTGTCCATTAAACCAACAATTACTACTATCGATTTCATTAATAGGCGATTTCACATCGTTTGCATGTTAACAGTACAACGATTTTGAAAGCTTTTAACATTTTCTGTGCCAGACATAATGTCATAGCCCACCCGGCAAATGTGAATTTTTAACCAAAATTAGAACCTTATATTTCTTTTAAAAATATATGGAATGTTTCTCTGTTATGACATGTTATAATGATCGTATTGCTGTCATATCTCTAAGTTTTCATATTAAAAATCGGGATAAATATTATAAAAATCTGTCTAGTAAACTACGTTATGAGTTGTGCGAGTCAACTCGCTTCTGGCACTTAATCGATAAGAAATATTACCGTTATATACACATACGTGATAAAAATACGAATCCGGCAATTTTACTGTATCTCCATTGAAAAAATAAATATGTATAGTTTTTAAGCTTTATTTGTATTGATATACTAATATAGTAGTAATCAGTATATTTATGTATGTATAAAAGCATATTCAGTTTATATATCTACCGTTTTCAGACAGTAAAGCTATTAATCAATCCCACATAGAAATTGTATACAAAATGTACAAATTATTATTTTATTTGTTGTCATAGTAAAAATAAGTTATATGTTTTACTGGTTTATATTTAAGAAACACTTATTTATATTGATGGAATAGCCTTATACGATCATAGCACAACTGTGGTTTTTTCTCTTCATTATATACAATGATGTTTCACTATATTCATATCGTCACGTAATAATGTACAGAATTTTAATTTGAAATTTGCGTAGGAATTACATGTATAAACATATATACTCGCATTGAAAAAAATAAACATTAAAGTTCAAGGGTATAAAAATCAAATTAATATCTAGTGAGCAAAAATTTCATTGTACATATTTTACAGCAGATGTCGTTTTAAGTAAATATAATAAAAAGAAAGACAACTGTATTTTTTCTACGTAAATTAAAAATTGTTTGAAATACAGATCAGTGTATATTTTTTAATTTTTTATCATATCCGCTTCCAAGCTAAGTAATACGAGAAGATTTCTTACACGTAATAATTGTCAATTAAACAACTCAACAATTTTGTTCTTTTTACGTGTAATAGATATTAATTATCAACTCAAACATTTTGGTCTTGTTCCGGCTACAAAAACAAGTGAATAAACATTTTTTTTTACTAACACATTAGAAATCTTCCGATTGATAGTCAGATTCACTTTACACTGACATCTAAATATTATATATTTAATGCATTTACGCGAATAAACAAAAAATAGTAACTGGATTGTTTACAATAGTCTGCTATTAAAAATATTATATATTTCATGCGTTGTTACTTTTTATCCTAAAGTAATATTCGCAATGAAAATTTATTAAGTTTTTATATTTTATTGAAAAATAGTTATAAAAAAAAATTAATATTGAAATAAAAATTGATAAATATACACCGTTTTAAATGCGTTTATTGAATTAAAAAAAAAAATTATTTATTATGCGATAAAAATCATACAGTATGCTATTAATCGATATATAATGAGTCTACAAATGTATTGTCAATATCTAGTATACGTGGGAATCAATGCGTTCGGTTTTTAACAGGATCCAAATTATACGAAAATCACTTTATTACCGGATATTAAAATTGACAATAAAAAAACGCTTTATTCGATCAGCGAAATAATTATATTTCATTTTTGTAATAGATTTCTGACAGCCAAGTTGATTATCGTAATATATAATAATTGCTATCAATACGTTCATATATATAACATAGCCATAGCCATTGACAGTATTATGTATTATATTAGCTGTGTGAAGAATATCATGAATTTGAGCAAAGCAAATTTTAATTAAATCTAAATATCCGTGATATTGATTAGAAAAATGGTGTCTTTATCAAATAAATAAAATAATAATTACATTGAAAGTAATTTAAGCTATTATGCGCATTTTTGTAAAATGCTATGTCCGCTCCAAGATGGATTATGTAGAATTTACACATTTATTTTTTAAAGCAATAGTTGTTAGTTTTACGATTAACTGCTATATTCATATCCTGGTTGCAAATACGAACGAATCAACGTTTGATTTTTTGTGACTCGGATTGCTTGTCGAATGCGTTGTGCCTTGACCTACGGAGGGCGACAAATATTTGTAAATAGTTTTATATTTTGCACATACAAGCAAGACGTTACATAAAATAATCCGTATTTTGTTTATAAAAATATTATGCATTAAGAACACCGTTAAATAAATGTCGTCCCCATTAGACTAGTTGGTAGTTTGTCGTCCCCATTAGACTAGTTGGTAGCGCGCACGCCTATCATGCGGGGATCC
>JAPMAG010003707.1:0-10066 GCA_036584685.1 Rhyacophila sp. Rhy_31_5
AGGCGACCGCGCATAATCGCGGTTGTGATTACTGGCGGGTCAGTGGTGGGTCCTTCAAACCTACTTAAAACATTGAAGTTCATGAAATACTTCGCGGGCCGGATATAATCTTGAAATTGGCCGGATCAGCCTTCAGGCTGCCATTTTCTTAGCCCTCTACGAGCCTAACGAAAAAGAAAATTATAATTTCTACATTATTTAAAGAAAAATTAATATTGGCAAAGAAATGTTGAAATCCACTGGAACGGCGAGACTAATGGTTTCCATTTATATTTTTTATTTGCACTATAATATTCAGAGTCTACCAATAAAATTTTAAGCTTCTTGGAAAACTCGAGAAAAAGAGCACCGAAATTTCTCAACTGGTACCTTTCGTAAATATCTGATAAATATTTCACAATGTGCAGCCCCTTGGGGGAGGATTGTTTGTTCCTCTGCTTTACTCATTTAAATTTATTTTTTAAATATTATGAATTCTTTTCAAGAGAATATTATTTTTGTCGAGAATTTTAAAAAGGACTTTTTGAATAGCATAACTTAATAACGTAAAAAAATATTTTACTAATTAAATCAGCGATCACTTTTTGGACAAATATAAATATATCTTGATGTTTATTATTAGAACAAAATTTTTAATAATAATAGAAGTTATTTAATGAAGAATATTTTTAAAAATTCGCGTCGTTCTTTAATAAAAATGATTATATACTACTGAATATATTTTAATTTTTTTCTTCTATGAAGATATCCTTTGCAACCACAGTTCATTGCAGTATACCTGAAAAATTAACGTCGACTATCGTTTTGTGAGCAAAATAACCATAGAGCCACATTGCGGATGAAAATTTTACTGCGGGCCATATTGCAGATAAAAATTTGACTACGGGCAAGATATTATTTTTTTAAAAAAAGCAATATTTTAAAACCAAAACGTGTGAAACCAAATTGTGTAATTTGAAGAAAAAATGAATATTACAGGATACGATTACAAAACCAGCTGAAAATGTTACATATACATATATTAGTATTAAATTAATTTATAAAATGCTTCGCGGGCCGCATATAATTTTGGCTTTGGCCGAATTCGGCCCACGGGGCGCCATTTAGCCATTAACTCAAGACCTGATTTATAGTAAAGTCATTGTTTTATTTTTTTCTAAATAAAAATGGAAACATTACATGTTATATACATTTTCTCTTTTTGAAAAAAACCTTTTTGTGAACAACATTTTTTTCTTGTGAAATATTTTTTTTCCAAAAATGTCTAAAAACATTTTGTCAAATTTTATTCACAAGTTGGCATTTGCAATTTATTTTGAGCAAAAAAGAAATAGAAAATGAAAAATAATATTTATTTGCCGCTTATACAATTACGCGAGAAAAGAATTTCCATATTTATAAAGAAACCGAATTTGTATTTATAAAATACAGTCTATTTCCGCTTAAAGCATAAAATGTATCCAATTTAATTTACTATAATGTCGTAACCCGATTCTTACGCGTTAAGAAAGCTGTCTTGTTATAATTTAGTGCGCTTGCATATTTTACTGAAACGCGAAAGCTTAAAATTTTAAAAGTTTATCAAATAACAAAAGCGTCATCATAAGTTAGTTATCAGCAAACTTTTTGCTATAACAGTAAGTTTCATAAAGTTTTTCTCATTTAATTATAAATATTTATAAATAAATACAAAAGATATTGTGATTAAAGTGTTCTGTACAGGATAAATGTTTTTTTTTTAAATATATTATATTTACTCTTAAGTTGTAAGAATCTTTTCAAATGTTTGCTGATATATATTTAGTTAAATAAAAAATAAACAGATCATATGCTAACAAGTTACTCTTGACTTACTCACACGTATATTTAGAGCAAGATTATTATCCATAGCAACGAAAACAGTAGGCTTAATAATATGAAGATATGTTAGTGAAAATCGACATTTTACAAGACACTATATACACGTGAAAATCAACAACTTTAAATATATATAATAATACAATTGTGATTTGAGGCTTGAAATCATGTTTGTAATATTATAAACGGTATGTTTTTTATGCGGAAATATTTATTTTAATTTAAAGTTGTGTCAAATGAAGTTATTATAAATTCTGACCGCTTAAAATGTGACCGTGAAATGTACAGTAATAACAGGGCCGGATTAAAACCCTTAGGTTCCCTGAAAATTGTAGTGCACCTTTAAACTTGTAATTCAAAATATTAAAATAATAATAAACCATAAAATAAAATTGTAATAATGAAAATTTGAAATTAAACAAAACTTATAGAAAGAAAAGAAGGGAAATAATATTTATTTGTGTACAAGTAATTTTCTCCTACTTTTTTCTTTATAAAGTCTTTGATTAGATTTTAAAAATAAATCTTACTTAATTTATCTGCTTGTATACACAATAAAGATATGATATACTGCCTATCTTGTTGCATGTCTGAGGAAATTTTCAATATATTTCAAACAAGAGATGAAAAATGTATTTTAAAGTCAAAATTTTAGATAACTTCGACTATGAAATATTTTTGTAGTATCCCTCTTTTTCTTGATGCTCTAAACACGTGCTTACTTTGCTTAAGGATTAATCCAGCGCTGAATACTTTTAGTATATTTCAATGACAAGGCGGAATGTTACTCATTCTCATTTTTTCCTTTACTAAATTCTTTAATTTAGCACACGCATGGTGATACCGTCCCGTACGACTCGATAAAAACGACAAAAACAGTATCAAGTTGTACGGCAGCCGCCTTTGAACATACAGGCTTAGCCATCTTTTGACGCTTATTAAAACTACCAGGAAAGTATTTGGAGCTTAAATCATATAGCATTACATTGGTGCTGCCACATAAAAATCATTTTGAAGTAGAAAACAAAAAAATACAATTTATCACTTAGATCAATTAACACTTCCACTCTACAGACGAGTATATGAACAAAATACGTACTGATGAATAAACCCAGTATTATCCCGAAAATGTGGGTAAATTTGGTAAATATTTTATATTTTTATCTTGTAATCGTGAATTATATTGTTTGACCTCTGTAGTATTTTTTATTTTTATATAATTACACAATCGTTTAACAAAACAATCAAATCGACATCTGCTAAACCTCTCACGATAAAAGGGTAAACTCCTACGCAATAACAATTATACCATAGCATCTGTACCCTGAACGAAACATTTCCGTTTCCGGGTATTTAACTTTTTTCGCGCGAAATGGTAGTGACGTGATGAAATGCAAAAATCACCATCATTACGCTAAGACGCGTAATTAGCAAGGGTCAGAGATCGTGCGATATACCTAATGACCTTTCGCCCTAAAATGATGAAACGTGTAATGGCTTGATAACTAGAGTATGATTATTTCTAATTACAGTGAATGTGTGCCAACTTCTGTCTTTATTACTGTACGTAACTGCTAATTACTCTCAAATCAAAGTGATGTTATTTCGTCTGGTGTTGGTCACTTATGAAAACCCGTTAAATTGAATTTGTACCTCAGTTTTTATACTTACTTCTACAACATACTACATTATTGAATAATCCGTCCATAAAAACTACCTATCATTAACCGGTTAAGTGCCAAAAGTGAGTTAACTCACACAACTTAAAAAATAGATTGTTAGACAAATTCAAATATTGTAAATGATTTTAAAGATGAAAATGTGACAGAGAATCATTCAATTGATTATTAAAAGAAATATTATAGGGTTCTATTTTTGTTTAAAATTTCACAGCTTGCCGGCTTGCAACATTATGTCTAGCACAGAAAAGGTTAAAATATTTGGAATCATTCATTCATATAAAACTATTATGTTAAAATAATTATATAAACAACGCTATTACTTCAAATATTTTAAGGGATCGTCTCGTGTAACATTTTTCTAACGTTTTTTACCTTCCCTTCTCTATGTAATACCATGTCAACATTCAGCTTGACCCCTCGCTTCTTATGAAGATTACATGACTTTATACATTTAATAGGAATGAAATTTACAAGATGTTTGATAACAAAAGAGGGGAAAAATGTTTTTAATCAAAGAGCTAGAGATAAATATATTATTATAAACCTAAATAGAAATACAATATACTCGTATAAATAAAAATATTTCATATTGCTGAAATTGAATTGAGTTATATATTTTAGGGATCATCTATAAACCACTTAACGTTCTTTAGGGGGAATGGGGGGTGACCACCAACGTCTGTATGACATTACAAGTGGGAGGGTGACCTAATTTTTATTGTTACTTAACACATTTTTATTTGAAATCTCCTAAATTTCATTCATATTTAATGTGGAAAGTTACGTAAACTTTAAGAAGAAGAAAAGGGATCAAATTGAATGTCTACATAGTATTATATGAAGTGTGGGGGAGGGGGAGTAAAACAACGTAAAAAATCGTTACGTCGCTTATGGACGACCCCTTACCGTAATTGTGCATGAGGGAAAATACCAAATATCAATTGTTTGTATAATCACTTACTAAATACTTCAATCACAATCTATTGTTTGTTGTTTGCTTTGAACAACACGTGTTCTATATGTACTAGTATATAACGTATATTTTACATATAAAAGTGATTAAAATAACCCTTTCCTCTTCCCTGGAATACCACGAATCTCTGAGTTTAAACGAGCTTTTTGTTAACATTTTGGCAGTCAACCCCTGAGTAAGGCGTTTCGTAATATTTTAAGCTTTAAATTTAAAGGTATCTCACTTGATAAATAGCAACTATGTGATATATTTATAATTACAGGATTATTATAAAAGTTTCCGGTTTCAGCATGGAAAGCTCATATATCATAAATGTGGTCTTTGCTACCGTCACTTAGTATGGACATATAAATCACAACGTTTTGTAACTAACCCTTGCGATCGTGTTGTGTACTATGAATCAGGGGCACAGTCAATTGTATTATTATTTTAACCAAATATCATATACTCGTAAGTTTTTTTATATATGATTATTATAAGAAATTATTAGTTAAATGCGGTTTCAACATGACAACATAAAATAATACAAAACGAACAAATACAAGAGGTAAAAAATACAAAATTTAAACGTAGGTGTTAAAAATGTATCAAATAATAAGTTTATATATCGACCGTGTTAAAGTAAAAGGAGTAACCTTTACAGAACAAATTTTACAGGAGGCACAAAAACGTGTTTTAATAGCTTTTAGTCAAAATTACATTAACACAAGCATGAAGTGCATGATGACCAGTAAATTGGCGTTTTATTTTTTAAATATGATATTTAAGAAAGTAATCAAAGAAAAATCATTAAAATTGACGTTTAATGTGCTTTTTCTTTGCATACAAACTTAGTAGATTATTGATTTTCTTTATCTAAAGCTAAATTTCGAAAATATTTCAGTATTTTTGGCATAATTTCTTTTGAAAGAACATGCATTTAGTTGTGTAAATTGTAATTCTCAAATAAAAGCTCTTTTCAAAAAACTGAGAGTTACGCATTTTTATCTAAACAGGGTTGATACGAGAAAGTCTAACAAATGAAATTAACATACTTAGACAATTCATAGAAGAAAATTCACTTACAACACTCTCACTTAAAAAATGCATTCTTTTTTTCTTTTAACTATATCCGCGCCGCAACAGAGCATATAGATTTTTACAATGCAAAAATTGGTTTGACAGTTTTGCAGTAATTATTGCCTTCATAGGTGAATGAAAAGTAGCATCGGATGTACAAGCCAATGGTCACGGGTCCGAGGCTTGTGTTGGTTGCAAATTTTATAAATGTTTATTCATTTGTATTTTACCCAAGACACGAACCCGAAACGGTTGAGCCAATAATTTACTATTATTCCAAGTAAAAAAACTGTCAAAACAATTTTCATATTGTGAAAATCCATATCAAACTTGTTCAGGCAAAAGAGCTTAATCCTCAAGTGCTTTTATTTGATAATCACAGTGTACCCAACTAAATACAGGTTCTGTCAAAAGATAATAAGCCGAAAATGCCCAATTATTATCGAAATTCAGCTATAGATTTAGTAAAAAAAACAATCTTATGAGTTTGTGTGGAAAGAAAAAAGCATTAACCTTCAATTTTATTGATTTTTTCTAATACGTTTTAAAATTATCAGATCAAGAAAATAAAACACCAATTTATTGGTCGTCGTGCACTTCAAGTTTGTGTTAATGTAAAAGTCATTAAAAATCATTAAAAAAAGTTTTTTGTACCTCCTGTATTTTTTTTCTGACGGTTAATCCCTTTTGCCTAAACACGGTTGATATGCTTTGTTCCGGAGTGGATAAGATTTATAAAAAAAAGAAAATTTATATTGTGATTGGTTTCAATTATATTTTCACTGTAAACATTTCGGTATATCGAAATAACCGTTAAGTAAACAATATATTGACAAATTCTACTACATTTTTAAAAGTAAATATAGATTGTATACTAAAACGTGACGAGCCCCTGAGACAGTGTTTTGAAATTTAATACGCATAAGCAAAGATCAACGCCCTGGGTTAGGTTTGCTTTGATTTTAGTTGGCCGGATAAGGGCGCGAAAATCCTGCGGTAGGGTTAATTGCCCGTTTAGCCTTAATTAAGGCTGATATAGCAATTATTGCGTTTCCGGCCTGAGATTATCTTTAATATCAGGCATTCTACCGGACATACAAATAAACAGCGTGGCTTTATTTATCTACTGACGTAATGGGCAATAAATTGTAATATTTATGTCTGTCTTAAAATAAATGTGTACATTTTCTTGAAACTTTACTTGAATTTTTGTTTTTTTTTATATGCATAAAAAGTAGAAAAATAAGACATAGTTCTAATTTTTGCTGCCCTACGTAGGTAGGTTAGTGGACAGCGTATACGCCAAACAATTCAAAGGTTGTTGGTTTAAACTATGCAATGGAAAACATGCACAGATTTTTTCATTTGCATTTTAAATCGGGCTATCAACCAAATTATTAAAGTTAATAATTCGCAATTAATAGTAAACGTTAAGCAAACCTTATATTGTAAAGATTCAGGTTGTTTGTGTTAGCAGATGTTGTTTAAAAAGGCTATATTCATTTGTAAAACTTTGAAAGATATCTTTAAAGCCATTCTTAAATGAGCTAATTTTAGTTTTGTATAAAATAAACTACTAGTAAATGTCTAGTAAGCCCTCATAGGTGAGTGGATAGCGCGTCCGACTCACGAGCCAAAGGTCACGGGTTCGAGGTTTGGACTGGTTGCAAAATTGTTCAGATGTTTATTCATTTGTATTGTAGCCAGGATACGAACCCAAATCGGTTGAGGTGATAATTGACAATTATTACACGTAAAAAAACTGTCAAAACAATCACTATATTTTTTAGATCCATATGCTTCGTTTTGGAGCGGATATGATTAAAATAAGAAGAAAAATATATAATAAATAATAGTTTTTTGATGAACTTCTCGTATATATTTTTATTTGTTTTAACAGAATAAAGTCTTTTACTATTTTGTTTTGATTTGGTGGAGGTGATAAGCAGAAAATTAATCACAATAGTTATCATTATCATTAAAAAAATACTTAATATACTACAAATTTGTTATTAAATGATATTTTTAAACAAAAATACTATTTTTTATTTCGATTAATGTTGTTGTAAATTTAATTTTTATTAGATGTTATGTTTATACGTGGCATTTGAATACCATAAATCAGAGATTCACAAACTGTGTTTCGCGGAACATTGGTATTCCACAGAGAGTTGAGGGGTGTAGTGTAGAAAATTGGTAACCCACGCCTAATTAAAATTACATTTTATTACATTTTTAGCTTATTTATTAACCATTTTTGGTGTTTAAAAAGTAAACTCGGTAACCCCCAAATTTTTAAATAGGTAAGAAACTTTCAACTGCGATTATTACAGAACTGTCTTATTTTGGGTTACCAACTTTTTACATACACCTCTTAGTTAATAAGTGTTCCAACAAAATCTGGAAGTATTTTATATACTGTGACGGCTACAAAGAATTCAAACACGTTTGACAAAATAATGCTCTAAAACGTCTAAAAAATTAAGTATTCAGTGAATACAATAACATTATTTTTAAAAATGTTAACTTGTACCTCACATTATTTTTTTTTCTTTCTTCTGACCATATCCGCTCTTAAACGAAGCATATGGATCTTCAGAGTGTGGAGATTGTTTTGACAGATTTACGAGTAATAATTGTCAGTTATTAGCTCAACTAATTTGATACATGTCCTGATTTCAAATGTACATGAAAAAACTTGTGTAGTCTATACCATGTATAGAATTCAAACTCTCGCGAGTCGAATGCACTATCCACTCACCTGCGAGAGCGACAATCTTGCATTAAACATTTACATTATTACAAATTACATGTTAATGTAAGTGTATATATTAAAAAGAAATGACCTACCCTACAAAATTAACAAAGTGTTCCGTTAAAATTAGGATAAACGAAGTGTTCCATTGCATGAAACGTTTGTCGTTTATCGTTTATTTTTCATCGTTCTTAATGGAATAATAAGAGAAATATTGCTTTTGAATACATTTAGGGGCAAACAATGAACTCCAGCTTTATTATTAAATATTTGTGTTTGACATGGTTTCATATACGGATACAGTTTGTTCATTTAAATAACAGTATAAGCTCTTTGAATAAGGTTGTTATATTTAGAAACGTGGCTAACATCGTCGAGTGAAATTAATGACCCAAACTAATGTCAATTCGAATAACTTTAAAATACTTTGAAACCTTGTAAACTTTTGTATCTAAAAATATAAAATTATAAATAACATTCTATATTGAAAGGTTTTTCAAGAATATATTTTCAATCCCTATTAATCACGGTATAAATTACGAGATGAATACCAGTTTACGTGTATTAAACTACAGAGTGTTGCCAAACGGAGTCAATTATTGCATTTTAATTATATGTTAATAGAATAGAAATCGCTAAAAGCATGTTTAGAAACATAGTTATGCGTGAAATACTTTTTAATCTATTAATGATTTATAGAAAGTTTATTGAAAAAATTTATTTAGAGTTACACCCACAGTTTTTGAGAAAACATTGTGTTTAAGCAAAACTCTGACGCCAAATTTGAACGACTATCAAAAACTAAATCATCAAATCAACTGTTCTATTAATGTTGTGTTTTACTGACAGTAAATCAAAAAATGACCTTTTTGACCTAATAACGCAATGAGGTAAATTTTTGCATGCTCTATCGACTAAAATAAACATCATTAGTCATAATTTATGTACTTTTCCTGCAATATTAAAATGCCGCTATTTAGTGAGTCGACATTGAATATTTTATTACTGTCAAAGCAGTCTAAAAGTACGTTGGCTGATCAGATTAAGAATTCCTAGGTACATTCTAATTCTGGAAAAAACATTAATAAGATTTACAGTCCCAATAATAACGTGATATCGTTAAATGTATGTAAGAGAATCAAACTAAAACAAAAACAGTATTTGTGTCCTTATCACCTTCTGTGAGTATACCGATGATTTAAACTACATAATATATACAATAGTATTACGTATAAAAATATTTTTTTTTTTTAGTTTGTTGTCGATTATTTTATAAATGTGTGAAACATGGAGTTCTGAGAAGTATCCAGGTATACTATACATTTTCACCAATCAGATTCAAGCTGATTTCAGTGAGCTCCGTCTCCTCATCGTGACAGACTCCCGAACGGACTATCAGCCCATGACTGAGCGTCGTATGTAAACATCGTCATCTCATTATTTTGGTCTCCAAGTACCCAAATAATAAGTGTTTTCAAATGTGGATTTTCCCACCAACATGTTTCCTAGTAGGCCAGTTTTCTAAACATTTTTAATTAATTGGTTTTCTTGATATTTACTCAAATAAATACTCGTGTGTTTTATTTATGAATCAAATAAATATTTTACAATAATTGTATCGTATATATTTAATAAAATTCAAATATACGAGCAACGTTCTCCCTTATTTTTTCATTGTGTGTGCAGCCCATCAACTTATATGTGCGGGGGAAAAATGCGATTGTGCAAATATGCATACGC